>PVJL010001267.1:0-280990 GCA_004026885.1 Lyroderma lyra | reverse complement strand
AGTTTCTAGAAACTTATAGCCTACCAAGACTGAACCAAGAAGAACTGGATAATCTAAATAGACCAATCAATAGCAATGAGATTGAAATGACTATCCATAATCTCCCTAAAGGCAAAAGCCCTGGACCAGATGGTTTCACCAACGAGTTCTACCAAGCATTCAAAGAAGAATTAACGCTTATCCTCCTCAGACTCTTCCACAAAATTGAAGAGGAAGCAATACTTCCTAACTCATTCTATGAGGCCAACATTACTCTAATACCAAAGCCTGGCAAAGACAATACAAAAAAAGAAAACTATAGACCAATATCTCTGATGAACACAGATGCGAAAATCCTGAACAAAATATTAGCAAACAATGCATCAAAAAGATCATACATCATGATCAAGTGGGATTCATCCCGGGAGCACAAGGATGGTTCAACATATGAAAATCAATCAATGTGATACACCACATAAACAAAATCAAAGATAAAGACCATATGGTCATTTCAATTGATGCAGAAAAAGCTTTCAACAAGGTACAACATTCCATTTATGATCAAAACACTAAATAAAATAGGTATAGAAGGAAAGTATCTCAACATAATAAAGGCCATATATGAGAGACCCTCAGCTAACATCATATGGAATGGGGAAAAGCTGAAACCTATTCCCCTAAAATCAGGAACAAGACAGGATGCCCCCTGTCACCACTGTTATTTAATATAGTATTGGAAGTTCTAGGCACAGCAATCAGGCAAGAGAAAGGAATCAAAGGTATCCAAATTGGGAATGAAGAGGTCAAATTGTCACTATTTGCGGATGACATGATACTTTATATAAAAAATTCCAAAGATTCCACCAGGAAACTATTAGAAACAATTAATGAATATAGTAAATTGCAGGATACAAAATCAATGTAAAAAATCAATAGCATTCCTTTATACAAATAACGAATCCACAGCAAAAGAAATGAGGGAGTCAATCTCTTTTGCTATCACAACAAAAAGAATGAAATACCTGGGAATTAACAAAGAACATGACAGACTTATACACAGAGAACTATAAGACACTTTTGAAAGTAATTGAAACAGACTTATGAGGTGGAAAAATATCCCCTGTTCATGGATAGGAAGACTTAACATTGTTAAAATGGCCATTCTGCCCAAAGCAATCTACAGATTTAATGCAATACCCATTAAAATCCCACAATCATACTTTCGTGAAATAGATAAAAGAATTATTAGATTTATATGGCACCATAAAAGACCTCGAATTGCCAAAGCAATACTACATAAAAAGAATCAGGCTGGTGGCATTACACTTCCTGACTTCTATTTATATTACAAAGCATCAATATTCAAAACAGCTTGGTACTGGCAGAAGAACAGAAATAGAGACCAATGGAATAGAACTCAAAGCCCAGAAATAAACCCACAAATATATGGACAAATAATTTTCGATAAAGGAGCAAAAAACATACAATGGGGAAAAGACAGCCTCTTTAGTAGGTGGTGCTGGGAAAACTGGAAAAACATATGCAAAAGAGTGAACCTGAGCTGTGAACTCTCTCCATATACAAAAATTAACTCAAAATGGATTAAAGACCTTCATATAAGACCTGCAACAATAAACTGTATAGAAGAAGTCATAGGTACTAAACTTATAGACCTAGGACTCAAGGAAGACTTCATGAACCTGTCCTCAAAGGCAGGGGAAGTAAAAGCAAAAATAAACGAATGGGACTATATCAAACTAAAAAGTTTCTGCACAGTAAAAGAAACCATCAACAAGGCAAAGAGACAGCCAACTGAATGGGAGAAAATATTTGCATATAACGCATCAGATAAGGGTCTAATATCTAAAATATATAAAGAACTAATAAGACTTAACAACAAAAAAACAAACGACCCAATTGAAAAGTGGGCAGAAGAACTAAACAGACACTTCTCCCATGAAGAAATACAAATGGCCAGCAGACATATGAAAAAATGCTCATCCTCATTAGCTATCAGGGAAATGCAAATCAAAACCACAATGGGATACCACCTCACACCTGTGAGAATGGCTATTATCAACAAGACAAGGAATAACAAGTGCTGGAGAGGATGTGGAGAAAAAGGAACTCTCACACACTGCTGGTGGGAGTGCAAACTGGTACAACCAGTGTGGAAGACAGTGTGGAGGTTCCTCAGAAAATTGGGAATGGAGCTACCATTTGACCCAGCAATCCCCCTTCTGGGGATCTACCCAAAGAACTTGAAAACCTTTGTCCGCAAAGACTTATGTACCCCAATGTTCATTGCAGCGCTGTTCACAGTGGCCAAAACATGGAAACAACCAAAGTGCCCTGTGACAGATGACTGGACAAAGAAGCTGTGGTGCATATACACAATGGAATATTACTCAGCTGTAAGAAAAGATGAAATATTGCCATTTGCGACAAAATGGATGGACCTGGAGATCATCATGCTTAGTGAAATAAGACAGACAGAAAAAACAAAGAACTGCATGATTTCACTCATATGCGGAATATAAAACTGAAAGCAAAGAAAAAAAGAAATGAACAAATAACCCATGGACACAATCAATAGTTTAATGTTTATTTGGGGACGAGTGGGTTAGGGAGGGGAGAAAGGGGAGGGGGTGGGAGAGGAGGGGGGGAAGCTAAATAAAAGGTGATGGAAAGAGAAATCACATTAGGTGGTGAACTTATTATACAACAAGTTGACAATGCACTGTAGCATTGTATGCCTAAAACCTGTGTAATCCTTGCTAACAGATGTCACCCCAATTTTTAAAAATAAATAAATAAATAAAAAAGAAATCAGGAAAATGGTGATTGCTCTCTGATTTATGAGCTATTAATGCTATAATTGGGCCCATGGGTGCCTTATAGCCCGGGCTCCCCCAACCTTCTATGATTCCAAATAACTGGCCTTTAATAGTTACTGATTTACAAGATTGTTTCTATAATATTCCTTTACATCCTAATGATTGTCCTTGATTTACATTTGCTGTTCCTTCAATTAATAACAAGGAACCTTTGAAAAGGTATCAATGGAAAGTTCTTCTACAAGGAATGCTTAACAGTCCTACAATTTGTCAGCTCTTTGTAGCTCAAGCAATACAACCTGTAAAAATCAATTTTCCAGATTGTTAAATCATTCACTGTATGGATGATATTCTACGTGCTGTGTCCTCTGTCAAACAGCTAGCAGCATGTTTTAAATTACTTAAAGAACAACTCGATTTGGCTGGACTTTGTATTGCTCCTAATAAAATTCAAACCACAACACCAGTTCAATATTTAGGAACAGTTGTGGACCATCAATCTATTAAACTCCAAAAGGTAAAAATAAAAAAAAGCTCAAATTAATACTTTAAATGATTTACAAAAATAGCTAGGAGATATTAATTGGTTACATCTTACTTTAGACATCCCCACTTATGCTCTCAGTAGTTTATTTGGTCTCTTGTGAGACTCTCCTCAAGTGGATAGTCCCCACACTTTAACTCCTCAGGCCAACAGGAGTTAAAATTAGCTAGAAGTAAAATACAAGAGGCTCAGATTCAGCATATAGATCCTTCTCCGCCTTTACAAATTTTAATTTTTCCTACTTCACATTCACCTATGGTGGTAAAAATTGTTTAACAAAATGATCTGGTAGAGTGGCTTTTCTTGCCTAACAGTTTCGTCAAGTCACTCCCAAGCTATGTAGTTAATCTCAGAACTCATATCACGAGCTGGTACCAGGGTGCTTCATTTAAATGAACAGAAACCTAATCAAATTGTGATTCACTTTAAAAAACAACAAATAACGCATTTAAACATTCATTCTGAATCTTAGCAAATTGCTATTAGTAGTTGCTTTGGAAAAGTTGATAATCATTATCCAAAGAACAAGTTATTCCAATTTCTTCTAAAAACTGATTGGATTTTTACCTAAAAGGCTCAGACAAAATCCTTTTCCCTAGGGCATTACAGTTTTTACATTTGGATCTAATAATGGTAAAGTGGCAATTGTCAGTAAAAAAGATAATCAACTTATTTAAACAAATTGTTTTTCAACACAAAAAGCTAAATTAGTAGCAGTTTTAAACGCCTTAAATTTTTTTTTGATCCTTTAATTTTTGTTTCTTATTCTGCTTATGTTGTTCATACAGTACAAAATATTAAAATGGCATCTCTTTCATCTCTCCAGATTTTATTTACCCAGTGCCTATTTGAACCAACTTGGGGTGTCATTAAAAACCCTCACTAAATCCTTTGGCTTGTGGGAGCCGCAGGGGCTACCTGGGACTGGGAGAAATCTTAGTGCAAAATCCGCCTCTGGAAGCAGTTGCTGAGTGATTTTGCTCACCAGAGTTAGGTTGCACTAAACATTTTGCCCTCACAAATCCCTTTCTAATCAGTTAGAATAAACTAAATATTTCCTTTGTTGTCTTGTGTATGTAGATTTTTTGTTGTTTTGTGTAAATTGTGGCATTTTAGGGTTGATATTCCCATGACTATGGTCAAATCCAGATGTAATGACCAGATGCAGGTATAATTTGCATGTCCTGGATGGGTGCAATTAGACCAAACATCCAGAAATAGTATCTGTTTTGTGTCTGTGTTTCTATGTATGTATGTATCCAGATTTGTTCATGTGTGTGTACATATGGCCATTTTTAATTTTAAAATCAACAATAAAATTCAAAATCTTAGTCCCAACTAATGGTCCATTCAATGAGATATTAAATAAATGGTAAATTTATAGTTTTAGGCAAGTCAAAAATATTGATGTTCAGTTACTATACTGCTAAATCTCTCTATATATGTTTCAAGTTTTTATGATATAATAAAAAAATTCTCCAGAAAACAAAAAAGGGGAGAAATATAGGACTCTCTGCTGATACAATTAATTAGCAAGAGCTATGTTTACTTTAAATTTTTAAAATTCATCTGGATCAGATGCCAAGAGGTCTGGAATTCCCTGAAGAGGAAGGTAAAAAGTTTATTCTTTCTGACCATCCTGCTTTATTCTATATTTATACACACCCATTTGTATTAGACCTGATCTTCCATGCCTAACTCTCACTGATCAGGTTTGGGTATTCCCAAAAGAAAAATGGAATGATACTTATGATGGTTTGTTTATGATTTCTGGAAAAGGATTTCAAACACAAGAGGTAAATACTCATCATTTTCCTCCTTCCCTTAATTCTTGTCTTCAAAATATTAATTGGGTTGATGCACATCCCTGCATTTATTGGGAGTAATGTTGGGGAACTCTAGGTCAAATATTATTTAATAATTCTCATGGTACTATAATTGATTGGAGCCCTTATGGTACCATGATCCATAGATGCTATTACTTAAAATGTTCTGATCCTCAATCCTTAAGAGAGCAATTACATGGACAAGAATTCCCTCAAAAAATTGCTTCACTTGTTAATATTTCTATCTTTTGACTGGATAAAGTCTTAGCACCACACCTCAATTAAAAATGATAAAGCTCATCCAAGGCCCATTACAAAAAACTTTATGGAAGGTAGCTTTATATTTAGGACAAAATAAAATCTGGGAAGGAAGTTATACAAAACATGGAAACAAAAAATATACCTTTAAATTTAAAGAAATAAAAAGATTTGATATACAGGTTTGTCTTAAACTTCTTTTTGTTTTTCTATTAGGAAATTTTGCAATTGATCAAACCCTAAAAATGGTTGAATGCCTTCAATGTCGTTTGTATACAGGTATTAATTCTTCCATTTATAATGCCTGCCATGACCAAATTATGATTTTAAAAAGAGAGAGGGATTATGGTTACCTGTCCAAGCCCCTAGAATGTGGGAAGGCTCCCCAACTGTTTATATTGTTTTACAATTCCTTCATGAGATTTTACATCAGACAAAGGGATTTATTGGCCTCTTTAATTGCAGCCATTATAGGAATTACAGCAATAGCTACTCTCCGCAGTAGCGTTACATCAAGCTGTACAGACTACTCAGTTTGTGCAGGAATGGCATAAAAATGAAAATAAGGCTTGGAATCAACAAATTAAAATTGACCAAAAAATTAATATTAGATTTGGAGATAACTGTAGTATTTCCTGGAGATCAATTAGAAAATCTGTATACTGTGATCACTTTAAAATGTGATTGGAATGTTTCTAACTACTGTGTGACTCCTTTTTCCTACAACCAAACTAGGACCCCATGGTCAGAGGTATGGGCTCATCACCTCTGCGGACACTGTAGATAGTCTACAGCTGAAGCAAGAAGTGGATCAGATGTCTCGTGCCACGCCTTCTCCTCTACCAGAAGAGGCACTTTACGTGGCGGCAGTGGAAGGGTTCTCTAAAATCCCTCACCTGGGTAAGGATCCTAGCTAGAGGATTTGCACATGCAATTGCACTGCTGCTAATAATTTTTCTTTTATTTTGTTTAGTCCTCAGATACGGACAATAAGCCCTATGACAGGCCATAAAAAGGAAACTTCCAGGTCTGTGTTTCTCCTACAAAAACAAAAAGTTGGGAGATGTTGCCTTCCAATTGCCAACTCATCTGTCCCCTCACGCATTCCCCATGACATCCGAAGCCAGGAACTGAGCATGGAGGCCATGGGGGGTATATAATGTCTAGGAGACAGAACTGACCCTCTATCGGGGGTACTGTTCCTCCCTCACTCGCACACCTCATATCACCCTGTGTGGCCCTAGAGGACGGCTGGTTAGCCAATGACGGGTAAGATTCCTCAAGGAAGGAACAACCTAAGACAGTCAGAGTTGCATAGGGGCCATCGGGAGAGAGCTTGGGCTCAACAGAGGTGAGGCACAGCCCCTCACCCTCTCTGAAGTTAATCTCCTACCCCTGGCTGCCTTGTGTCCCACGCTGATCCAGTGATGACCTGATAGAATGGTATCAGTCATGCTTCCTTAGAGATGACTTGGATACTAAGTCAACCCCTGGGGTGGTTTTGGTACACTGAGTCCTTGGGGCTGTATGTTCTCATAGGGACATAATGCATGTTGGCACACAATGGGGACTTTTGGGAAAAGCAGTCTCCTAGGCAATGTAACTCACAGACCATGGAAAAACCAGCTTCACTTCCTTGTATGTCCATCAATAAAAGCTATGCGTTGGCCTGATTCTGGGTGCCCGGCCTATGAGGCTGGGGCCCCTTGGTGCCACTTGTACTATATTCTTGGCTACTGTGTTTCCTAACTTTGTGACACTCTTCCTGTTTTCCCACAGCTAGTGGCATGCTGGACACAACACGTGCCATTCTCATCTCTCATCAGTCTGCTTTTAATCTTTAAATTCCAGCAATTCTGAGCTCTATACTTGCTCCTCCAAACAAGCTCTGCTGTTTCAATACTGGGTATTTGCATATGGTGCTCTTTCATCTTAAACTTCCACTAATGAGGATGACCTCTCTTGTGTCCTTTTAGTACTTCATGAATACATCTATTAAAATTTATTACATCTCATTGTTGTTATGCATTTACTTGTCTGCCTCCTTCATTAAATAAAAGTTCCAAGTAAGTGGGTCCTGATTTAAACACTTTTGAAAAACTAGCACTTGAAATTGTTATTAGCATAAAGCAGGTACTGAGCATGTTGGATGAGATAATAAATGCTTTAGGAAGTCAGGTCTGTAGAGAGGGATGTGAAGACATCAGTATACAGTTACTTTGATAAAAGTAATATTTGTTATAAAAGCAGTTGAACATCATGGCTGAAGGCATGACTCTGAAGCAAGACTACCGAAATTTAAATCTGAGTTCCACAAGTATTACCTTTGTAGATAATGGACATGCTTGTTAACTTCTCTGTTACTTGATTTCTTTACTTGTAAAATGGAAATAATAATATTATCTACTCATGAGGTATTTGTAACTATTAAATTAGTTAGTACATATGATGTATAACAATGTCCGGTAGAATACTCAAACATTAGCTATTAATTTTCTGATTGATCATGATGGCTTTTAGTTATGTGGTAGATATCAGTCACAAGTTTTACTTTCTTTTTCCTCTCAATATTCTATCTCTCATCACTTAGGATCTAAGAGAAAAAGAAAAATTATACACTTAACAATGAATAATGGTCTTCCCCACCCAGTTCTGAGGGAAGTAGAATTTAGACTATTTTCATTTAGATGAAATGATTGTCATTACTGTGTAAAGAGAGTCTCATCAGTCTTCATAATAGTCTGCCCAGAGCTGATGATAAATATATCCCCACATTCTTCCTTAACATCTACTGAAACAAGAGATAGTTGAATCAATTACATGTTAAAGAATCACAATTCAAGACTGGTAACAGATCAGGGTTTATTTCAAAGTAAGTTTTATTTCTGGACTCTTGCTTTCTAAAGGTATTTTACTACTCATCACCAAAAATTCTCAGCAAACTTGAATAAACTGACACAATTTTTAAAAGCTGTATAGATTACATGTAATGTTATAATTTAATTTTTAATTATTTAAGAAGATATGAGGATTTATGTTGAGCATTAAGAGTTCCCAATAATATGTAAATAAAGAAATCTGGAAATTTTAGAAGACATAAAAAACAATTAGCTAATATTTCTCTCTTTTGAATGTTGCTAACATTGGGCAAGGGCTATAAAAATAGAAAGAAATTTTAATGCAATTATAATTAGATTATACTTTTAAAATATTCTTTAAAAAAGTGATATTTCATAATTAACTTACATACCATTTTGTGTAGGGTGACCCCTGATAAATTCATTTAGTAATGTTCTTTTGACTGATCTAGTAATAAATCAAGATACCAAGATATTCTATTAAAGTATGGCTCTATTCCAAATTATTAATGCTTTTTAAAAATATATTATATTCAGTATTTAAATTTTGAGGATTTATTACTTACAAATGTATTCATTATTTTGACATTTTTAGTGAAATATAAGTCCTAAGTTATTTTAAAATAATATCTTGGCCCATTTTGACTACATAGAACAGGAAATGTTAGATTAAGTGGTTAATCTATTTATACTCTAAGTTTTTTATTTTCAATTACAATTTTCTAAAGTACTAAAAACTTATGTAAATGTAAATATTTTCAATTCAAAGAAGAAACAAAGTGGTCTAAACATTCTGTCTAAAATAAGAGATTTATTTAGCACATCCCAAAGTACTAGATTTTTCAGATGGATGTTTTTAATATTAAATGATTATATTACCATTACTAAATAAAACAGGCTGTTACATAGTCTTTGAGGCCTTTTATGAAAAACTATAATACCACTTTCTTTTTGGGACAAGAAAAGGGTCTGCCAGATGAGACAATTACCTCCATATTAATATTGAATCTCAATGAACTATTAGTGCAATATTCACTAAAATCTATTGATCAATCTATTTATATACAGACAGTTCATATTGATTATGAAATCATCACTAGATTATGTCTTCATTTATTTGCTATAATGTTTAAATTTTTGAGAGCTATTTCAAAAGAGACTTTGCTCAGATAAAGTTGTGTCTTTCATTTCAAGAACAGAAGAATATCCTCTGAATAATTTAATGGTTTTGAGTTTTCCAGTGGAAGAAAGATTGGTGACTTCTTAATGTACAATTATTATTCAACAATCAGGGTGTCAAATAGGGACAAAGTGAAGTGTCATTTATTTGTGCAGAAAAGAATATAATTGCTATAAATAACAAAAAAATTCATTCAGAAGACTGATTTCAGACAAATGCAAAGGTAATTTAGATGAAATAATGATAACAGAAATAATTAAACATATGAGAGCTAGAAAAAAAAAGGCTGACAACAGCCTCTTTAACCCAGTAATCTAATGGATGCATGAAGGATTTCAAATTCTTACTAATGCTTTAAAGCATTATCATATTCTGTGAAAGCAACTGTTGATTATCAACCAACAATTAGAAAATTCATGACCATCAACACTATTAGAAAAGCATAGGCTTTGAAGCTTGATACATGTCTTCTTCATAACCTTCAAGAAGTACAAGAAGAAAATTACGGAAAAGCACATGTGAGTTTTCATTTGGTGAGTTGGTGTGAAGTGACTATTCTAAAATAGCTTCCCACTTAAAAAGATTATTAATGATGAAGACAATGTAATATTCATGATTTGAAATTCCTATAGTTGAAAGTATAAGAGAACAGGGGTCAAAAATGAAGACCGTGGTAGAGAAGCACCGCTGAAGTCACAGCTGGCCAAGAGCCTTTGCCAATACTAGTCCTTGCATTTTAATAACCACAAATTGAACAAAAGACACAGATACAGAATCATGCATATAAGGTAGAATTGGACACCACTGAAGCCAGGATCCTGTAAAAGTTATAAAAAGTTATACCTTTAATATAAGGTGTGAGAAAAGAGTCGAGGAAAAAGTGGCATTAACAAAAGACAGGGAATGGTGTCTTTCTAAGTCTGGGCTCTGGAGAATAAAATAATTCTCTTGAGAAATTAAAACCATTATCCTATCATTGGTACAGCTTTAGTATTTAAACTTGTGCTCTCTAGTTGATTCTATATTCACAGGCAAATGAATTAGTTGATGGGTCTCAGATTATTATCACTGTTGACTTCATGAAAGAAGTAAAAACAAATGTCTCTTTATAAAGCCAGGCCTTGCAATATTCCCTTAGATTAAGATCAGCTAAACAAAAGCTCACAGTCTAAAATTAGACCAAACATAAGGATGGAGTTACCAAATGAGACTCAGAAGAAACAAGCCTAAAGCGATTAGATTTTCAAGTACTTCTGATAGCAAAATTATTGAAAACCCAATATAAAAAAATATGTGATACAAACATTTAAAGAAATAAAACAGGGTACTCAAAATATAAACCAAAATAATAATAATAATAATAATAATAATAAGAGAGAGACTATACATGATAATACAGAATAAATAAGAGTCTTGCACTTAGCAGAGGCAATGGAAATAGGCCAGAACAGATTAAAGAGCATTTTAGGAGATTGAATGTAATACTTATGAAAGATGAGGGAAATAGAGGAACAAACTCTTTTGATGTCACCTTATAAAAAATGTTCTGCATTACCAATGAAATCCTTTTTTTTTCCATTTCTCTGGACTTTACAAGGTTACGTAGATATGATTGTCTTGACTTCAAAGTCTAATCTCTTGCATTCTCTTGAACGATTCTGTCCTTCATTCATCTCTGAGATTACACTTCTTGATTTTAGATTTATGACAATAGGGATGAACCTAGAGGGTATTATGCTAAGTGAAATAAGTCAGAATGAGAAAGAAAAATGCCATATTCTCACTTATATGTGGAATCTGAAGAACAAAATAAATATATAAATAAAACAGAAACCGTCTCATATATACAGGAAACAAACTGATGGTTACCAGGAAGGAACAGGGTTGGGGAAATGGATGAAATATGTGAAGAGATTAAGAAATACAAATTGGTAGTTACAAAATAGTCATGGGGATGTAAAGTACAGCATAGAGAATATAGTCAATAATGTTGCAACAACTCTGTATAGTGCCGGGTGGGCACTAAACTAATTAGGGGATCACTGCATAAATTATATAAATGTCTAACCACTATGCTGTACACATAGAAGTAATATAGAATAATATTAAATGTCAACTGTAAATGTAAAAATAATTTAAAAATAATATTAAAAAAGAAATAAATAAAAATATGCCCCAAATAATAGTAAGGAAGCATTCAAAGCAGATTTGTAGAAAAACTGAAGTCATATAGCTCTGTTTCAACCATGTTCCAAGGTTAACACTCACATCTAGAGAACTACTAAGATTGTGATCCACAGGCAGGTGCAAATATGCAAAATGTTCATTGCTTGTCAGGGATAAAATGAGGAGCATGTATTAGAATATAAGTCACTAAGTGCCCTGTGCAGTTAATCTGATGCTCTGTGTAACAGGACTTCTTCAATGAAGGCAACTGCCTCAATTTATACCCTGGTTGAAGCCCCTTATCTCATTATGGACTGGCACCTTCAATAGCACTGCCTGACCTCAGCAGCACTTAGTTGTGTCTGGCACATTTTAGCTGATCAGGACATATTTGTTGAATGAGAAGTTTGACTCAATGCCCAGTGTTGTAACATGCAAAAATTAAGAGTAGGTATTTTTACTTTACATCAACACTTCATTACTAATGCACATGGCAGCCAAGATTGTTAGAATCCTTTGAGAGGTATAAAAAATACCTCTTAGAAGGAACACTGCCTTCAAAACATTATAAATAATTTGTCTGATTGAAAGCTATGTGTTCTCAAAACTAATGATGGCATACTCACTGTGGCAGAATTGTGTTATGCTTGCTATAACTGACAATCTTATTAAAAGCTAAGAAGGTGAAGTGTTGCCTTACACCTGCAGACCTGTGTGTCCCCTCATGCATTCCCCATGACATCCTAAGACAGAGCTAAGCATGGAGGCCAAAGGGGCATGGAATATCTACGAGACAGAACTGACTTTCCCTCAGGTTTACTGTTCCTCCCTCACTCACATACCTCACATCACCCTGCATCGCCCTGGAGGATGGCTGGTTAGTCAATCACGGGTAAGATTCCTCAAGGGAAGAACAACCTAAGACAGGCACAGTTGCATAGGGGCCATCAGGAGAGAGCTTGGGCTCCACAAAGGTGAGGCACAGCCCCTCACCCTCTCTGAGGTTAATCCTTTGCCACCTGGCTGCCTTGCTTCCCATCTATAGCTTAGCCTGAGATCTGACAGGATGAGCTCAACCATTCCCTCCTTGATCTGATGGGATGAGCTCAACCATTCCCTCCCTTAATGGATGTTTATATAATAACAATGATGCCATGACTTGGGGTTATGTATATGCATAAAGGCACAATACGTGCTAGACCACAATGAGGACTTTCAGGAACAGCCTTAAGGTGTGATAATCACAGACCCTGAGAAGAAGAATGTTTTTACTTCCCCATACAAACCTCACTTCTGCTTTCTATCCAATAAAACCTATGCGTTGGCCCAACTCAGGGCTCAGTCCATGAGGCTGGAGCCCCTTGGCCCTGCTTATAATGTATTTTCAGTTACTGTCTTTCATCACTTAACGTCACCCTTCCCGTTCACCCACTGTCTGTGTCATGCTGGAGGCAACAGTGAAGAACATCCCACACCTCCCCTAATTTCAGAAGACTAAGTTGTGCAATCTTAGGCTATAATTCCATTAATTTTTACAGTAAAATGGCTGAGAACTTGGTCCTTATTGCTAAGTGCATGATTCATGGATCTGACACAGCTGTTACATCTGAACCATTTATATTTGTGCTCTTGAGGGTTTTTTTAATCACCTGTGTATATTAGAAACATGGGACAATTCTACCATATGAATACCTAATTATTTTTCTAGTTTATTTCCAGAAAAGGGAACTCTTTGCAGTTTTAAACATTGCATGACTCTTATACCATTTCATGCTGTGGGGTCCAATGACCTTCTCTAGTTTACAGGGATAAGATAAGAGCACTTTTGTTGATTTATGACTTAAAAATTTGAATTAGAGAAAGCAGTAACTATTTTTAGTGCAAAGTTATAGTGATATAAACATATTGTAATTCATTTATATTCAAATGAAAGAAATAGCTCACAGCCAAGACGAACACAAAAATTTTTCTAGCATAAACTGAGGCCAATCATCCTATTGCCCAATTAAGTAGCAGTACTTTTAATCTTGTAGACTTATAATATGCAACATATAGGCTTTATAGTCAATAGAACATCCCCACTCCTTAAGTGTGAACTTCACATAGTGACTTCCTTCCAAGGAGTGCAGTACAAAGAAAGAAAGGGGTAAGAGTAATTTTATAGGAAAACTCACAAGTACTTTCACCAGGTGACCCAGGTCAACTCATTAGTAATCAATCATGTTGATAATATGTACTCTTAATATGAGATGATAAAAATTGCATTTTACCTTTGCAATCTTCCTCTCCAAAAATCAGTCTAATCAGGAGAAAATCATGAGATAAAAATACCTATAACAAGACATTCTACAAAATACGATGAGTACTTTGCAAAACTATCAAAGTTATCCAAAACAAGCAAAGTTTAAAAAACTGTCACAGCCAAGAGAAGTCTAAGAAGACAACTGAATGTAATGGAGTATCTGGATGGAATCCTGGATAAAAATATCTGGTATAAACTAAGGAAATTTGAATGAAGTATAGATATTAGTCAATAATAGTATGTTAATATTTACTAATTGATTATTGAATATTGACTATTGATTCATTGTTACAAATGTACCACATTAAATGTAAGATGTTAATAATAGAAAAACACTGTGTGCAGGGTATTTGGGAATTCTTTGTACTATCTTAAGAAATTTTCTATCAATCCATACCTGTTGCCTTGCAGCTGCCAAACCATCTGTCTCCCCACGAATTCCCCATGACATCCTAAGGCAAGAGCTGGGCATGGAGGCCACAGGGGTATAGAATATCTAGGAGACAGTACTGACCATCTCTTGAGGGTACTGTTTCTCTCTCTCTTGCACACCTCACATCACCCTGTATGACTCTGGAGGATGGCTGGCTAGCCAATGACAGGTGAGATTCTCAAGGAAGGAGCAACCTAAGACAGGCACAGTCGCATAGGGGCCATCAGGAGAGAGCTTGGGCTCAACAGAGGTAAGGCAGAGCCCCTCACCCTGTCTGAGGTTAATCTCTTGCTCCCTTTCTGCCTTGCTTCCCACATACAACTCAGGTTCAGACCCAATAGAATGGTATCAGTCATGCTCCTTTAGGAATGACTTGGGTACTGAGTCAATCCCCTGGGATGGTTTTTGTACACTGAGTCCTTGGGGCTATATGTATGCATAAAAGCACAATACATGCTGGAATGGGGACTTTCAGGGAAACAGCCATGAGGCACGATAATCACAAACCTTAGGAAAAAAACAAGTTTCACTTCCTCGTTCTGTCCACTAATAACAGCTATGTGTCAAGCCCGATTCAGGACTCAGCCCTTGAGATCTGAGTCCCTTGGCCCCGCTTGTAATCTCTTCTTGGCTACAGTCTTTCTTAACCTTTCATCGCCCTTTTAGTTCTCCCACAGCTCTTGTCATGCAGGATGCAACACATGCCTGTTCTAAAAAATAAGTTACTTAAAAATCAATATAGAGAAATCACCTACTATATAGATCAGGATAACTAAAACGACTTGAGCTATTTTCATTAGAAAAGATTTAATATCAAGATTGGTTACACAGGTGATAGAAGAGCTAAGAATCCAAGGAGAAAAGAGGTGGGAGCCGCTCCAAGGGCTGAAGTGCAAATGGGAGGAGGCGGCATTAGCAGAGCTCAGGAAGTGGCTACCCAGACGAAGCTGGACAAAGAGTGAGTCTGTCCCCTGAGAGCTGGAACCACAGAGGGAGGGACAATTTGGTGGGGAGCTGGAGCCCTGAAGGGATGCGGATGGTACAGGAAACACACCAGTGGCAGAAAGAAAAAAGAAGAAATATTCTGGTTTCCCTCTGTCCCCTTTCTAGTCATTTGCAGGTGCTTCCCATTGACTAAACCAGCTATCAGCCAAGGGCGTGGAATCCTGAGGAATGTAGTTACTTCGGATGGAGAACATAGGAAGGGAATGCCGAAAACGGACCTGAGGGGGTTCAGTGGCTAGGCTTCGGTGCTCTCAATGCCACGCCCTGGGCTCATGTCCCAGCCAGGGAACTACCCGCCCCCCCAAAAAATAATGGATCTGAGAGCAAAGAGGCATGTAATAAATGCTCCAATCTTTCCTCTAATCCAATCTTTTATATACTACTCATACACTGAAAATGAGAAGATGGCCTAGTCAAAAAAATCTATAATCTTATTTTTTGTTGTTTGTTTTTCCTCTAAATGAGGAGTCTATATGTATTTGTATCTAAGGGACTTAGGGGACTTTAATTAGTGTTTAATAATCTTTTTCTGTTACTTCTTACTCTCATTTTTTTTAAAGTAACATGTTTTCATTCTTTTGTTATTCAGGATTAGCATTTCTCTTCATAGTCAGTTTTACTTCATATACTTTATCTTCTTGAATCAATTATAATATTTCTTGAATTATTTTTACTCAAAAGCCTCATCTCATTGTGTAAGACAAGTGTCAAAATATTTATTAGCTTAATATGATCATCTTGTAACAAAGTTTTGAAAAATTCTTGTTTTTCTATTTTATTGAAATAGAGAAAAGCAGATGAAATCTTAGTGATCAGAGACCAGTTGAATATTATGAATTGTCCATTATAGTCAAATATACTGCATGCCTGGGATTAAGCAGCATTTTGAAGGGGAAAAAGTAACAATCATTTTGGTAGGTGGAACACTTCAGAAAGAACAAGACTCATGAAGTTTCTTTGAGGCTTCTTTAGTTTAAGTGATCAAATGTTCCCATTTTTTCTCAAATTTTTAATTTTCATTAAGATTGAGAAAATAGCACCACCATCCATGGATTCTCTAGGTCAAGTTTTCAACTGCAAGACTAAATGAGTTAGGCTGTGATCCAGCATATCTAAGACATGATACATAGAGAAAGAATTTCCTTTCTTCACTGTTTGATGACATCTTGCTTTTCCAGAATTCTTGTTGGAAGCCCTTGGAGTTCTCTTAATAATCAGAAAGCTTATATGCAAGAAAATGGGAGATAAAGTTAATTCTAGGGAAGCATAATTAACACTGATATCAAGTTAATTTTAAAATATACAAAAATAGGCAGATGACTTTCAATTCAACAAAGAGTTTGAATGGTATGATAGATGATGATAGATAAGATAGATTGATAGATAGATAGAAGATAGATTTTTTTTTAAATACAAAGATTGTTGTGTTAGTTATTCATGAGTGGAAACACAATTTTAGATATCCATGCCCCACCTCCAGGAGGTTGTAAATATAGTAGTGAGGACAAGATGATGACTACAATACTTCACTTTTAGAACTAATACCAACATCACTGGGGATGGCATTATTACTTTGAAATATGCCATGGTAAATTTAACAGCATGATTTAAGCAGAATGGTTGTGCATCAGTAAATTAATGGAAAATAAATACATTTTATTATCATGTTCAGGACAGCCATGAACAAACTCATATGGGTAAGAGTGGGGAAAGGTACATACAGTGGCAGAGGTGCATGATTTGCAGTTGGAGCTGTGAGAAGGTAAGAAAAACAGATACCTTAAAAATGCTCACTGGTGATGAGAGCTTCATCTCTCCTACATTAGCCATCAGCATTGACATGTAGCCAAAATCTATTCTCAATGGAAACTTAATGTTCTTAGTACACAGAGTAATGTCTCCCATGGTCCCTGAATTCCAAAGAGTCTGTCATCACACAAACTAAAGACATATTAAATGTTCTAGCTAGAGGATAGTTCTCTTTTTCTAAAACTCTGAAGAGCCTTTGGTCTCTTCAGTTTTCCAATCCCTCCTGCATACTGCTTCCAGCTTAATCTACCTGAAAAAACAAGCAAGCAAGCAAACAAAAACTGTTTACATACTGTTAAATCACCCAGATTTAGGAAGGAAAATAACAACAACAATAATCCTTTCAGCATGCATTTTATGTTCCATTTTTGTTTTCTCAGTCTGGGCACTAGAACTGTGATTACATGTCTAGTTGGTTGGGGTCAGGGTTCAGACTGTTCACTTGTCCACAACTACTTGTCTCAGAGTTGGGAAGAAAAGCTCTGGATGGACACTATGAAAAGTAATGAACCAGAATGGGATTTGGAAAGTTTGGGAACTGGAATCCACCTGAAAACAGAAGCACAGGAGAATTATCATAAAGCAGAGGTCACCATCCCCCAGGCCATTGGACCGGTACTACTCATGACCTGTTAGGAACTGGGCTGCACATCAGGAGGTGAACAGCAGTGAGTCAGCTGGACTTCATCTGTATTTACAGCCGCTCCCCATTGCTCACCTTACCGCCAGAGCTCTGCCTCCTGTCAGATCAGCAGCGGCATTAGATTCTCGTCAGAGGGAGCTAGGTTGTGCACTCCTTATGAGAAACTAATGCCTGATGATCCGAGTTGGAGCTGAGGCGGTGATGCTAGCACTGGAAGCAGCAGCAAATACAAGTTAACAGCAGTGAGGTTTGACTGCCCAGAGACCATAATAAATTAATTGCTTGCAGATTCATATCAAAACCCTATCAGTGAATGGCAAGTGACAATTAAGCTGCATCTGGTGGCAGGCTTTATGTCACAATCTGACACTTATTTTAGCCCACATTTGGCCTGCCATTATTTTATTTACTACTTCTATCCATGCCTCTTTCCCACACTGTACACTTGTCTCAGTCATAGTTTTGGTAAGCCCACATGCTAATCCTAGCCAAAATGTGTAAAAAACAAATGTCACTGGAGAACTTCTTTGAAAGGTGAGAAAGACCCAATGATGAGACAGCAGAAGGCTCTAAGACTGCCAGCTAAAAGAAAGTTGCATTTAAAAGAAAACATCAAGAGTCCTACTTAACACTTTTGCTGCAAAGTCCAGATATATGGGAATAAATATTTCCATCTGCTGATTGTGACATTCACGTTTATCTCACGAGCTCAAAAAATCGTTTTCCCCTACTAAGTGTACATTTTTCTATATTTTTGTGTTTTTCAAAAAAGAGTAATAATAGGAAATTTTTATACTTTAATGTAATCATTTATTTTAATAAAATGTACCATCTTAACTGTATTTACTTAAAAACATAAATACCGTAATTATTGTAAAATTGTTATTCAGTGTGAAATTGTTTCAAGGACTTTTCTCCACTAACAACATTTTAAAATCTGTTTTCCTGTGGCTTGCACTGTCAACAAAAAAGATGTTTTGTATGCCATATTTTGTAACATTTTATAATAAATTTTTTATGTTATCAATGCTATTAGATTCTAATTTGTATTTAAATCTAATTAAGATCAATTAGTATATTTTGAGTATTTTTGGCTAAAATTCAATATAATGGTAAATTTATTACCATATAACAAAAATTTAAAATAAAAATAATGTCACATATATACGCTATATACTATAATTTTATAAAGAATAATTCAAGAGAAGTAAAGTATAAAGGGAGGAATTATGCAATAAAGTTATACATTTTGAACAGTAAAATACTGAGAAAATTTGAAATAGTTTATTGTAGTGTCTGCATAAATAATAATAAGTAGGACACGTGGTTATTCTGTTGTTGCTGCCACTACTGTTCTTTTTTTCAAACCAATACCTACTGGTTAAACAAACTATAGTCCTCTAGACTTGAAGTTAAAGTAGACTAATTTTATTTGGACTTTCTTTAATTACTTAGGATGCCAGGAGTTTCAGGGCTGTGATTATGAAAATCATTTTACAGTACAATAAATGTACTAACGCTTAACAGATGTGGCAACATTGTGCTGTCTATATAATAGAGTACTATGCAAATAAGATATAAATGCCACTTACACAGATATAGCAATTTATTAAGAAATATCTAGTCTATGTCAATTATTCAAACTGAACTTCTTAAGAATTATTTAAAATAAAAACAAAGAATGGAATACATAAGACAAATTTTATTGATTTACAAAGTTCTGTTTCACTGTGATTAATGCTTTAAAACTTATAGCTGGTATTATTTAGAATCCTAGTTTGCAAACTGTGCTTCACTCAATGAGAGGTGTTTACACAGATTCTGAAACCATGTAATATTCTCTCAATCAACATTTAAATTGCCTGAAGAAACAGATTAACATTGAAAATATTAGAAAAATTTTAGTTAAAAATATCATACTGCAATCATGATGTGGCAATGTAGGTTCACTGAATGTAAAAGACGTACCACTCTGGTACGAGACATTGGTAGTAGGGGAGGCTGTGCCTGCGTGGATATAGAGGGTATATAGGAACTCTATTATACTTTCTGCTCTGTATTGCTATGAACCTAAAACAGATCTAAAAATAAAATTTATAAATAAGTTATACTGCCTACTAAAATAGTTTGAAACTATTGATTATGAATGTTTGGTTTGTATTTTACTTTTACATACAAATCAATAGCTATTGTTTAAAAAATGAGCCTTAATCTAGAAAGAAACTTTTTCCTTAAGGTAGAGTAAAAAAATAAAAGTGAAAATTGGAAAGTTTGTGAATACAGAAATAAATGAGTCAAATTTAGAAGTACAGAAGTAACTGAACACCTAAGATTGAAAGAGATATATTGAAATGGAAAATTGCTGACAAAACTGTTTAATGTAAATTCTATAAGCTATTTAATGTAAATTCTGTGAACTCCCACTTCCACATTCCTTCCCCCAGATGCCTAATGTATGCATTTAGCTTCTGCAACCCTGGTTGCTTATCGTATCAGCCAGCCCCCACCCTGATCCTATAAGAGTCCAAAAAGTCTGTTAGTTGAGGCTCAGAATTTGGAAACTAACTCCTCTGAGCCTGCCGGTGTAATAAACTGGTTCTTCAACTCTCTGAGTGCCATTCAACTTCCTGGGTTACCTGTCCTGCCACAACAATATCTTCTAGATGATATAATGTAAATAACACTCAGGGAAAAGTCTTCAATGTGATCACCCACATTGGTAATAAATAATCTTATTTGTACCTGAGGTGCAGACAATAAAAAGAATGAAAAATTCCTGTATTGCCTTGAGACCTAGAATTTTTAACTATTAATATTCATGATAATCATCTAAACAATGAGCTCCAGCTACAGTTACTCATAGAGTAGAAATAGATGATATTTAATGAAATTAAACCGATCTAATTTTAATTCCAATCTATTCATTAGGCAACTTAACTGGCTATTTGAATCATTGTTAATTTCCTTTCATCAAATACTAATGAATCTTTGAAAGTACATTAAAATTTTTGGTGATGTTATCTCATTCCAAATATTCTTTTAATATAAGATTTTATAACTAGTCACTTTTAATAGATGATATTAGTGCTTTGTTATCCATTATTTTAAGGACAACAAAAAAGAGTATTTCTCATTCTAGTTTATCTGCTTTTAAAAGATTTGCCCTAAACAGGATTCCTTTTTTGGTATTCTTTGAGTGTGGATCTAAAATTTGATTGGTATTTTCACAGTTTACATTGAGCTTACTAGTGTGTATTGTTGATATTCAATAATGACATAACACTGTCTGTACCATAAAGACAGGGAGGCAGGGATTGCTTTAAAGTTTCTATTCAGATACACACATATATATTTTACCTCCAGACTCATATTATGTTGTTCTATCTAGTCTATTCCCAAGGCTCCCCAGGATTCTTAGTAAACATAGCCAGCAGCTTACCCAAATTATGTAACTTTTCATAGCAAAAAACAAACAAAAAAAAACACAAAAAAACAAGAAAAAAAAAACAAGCAAGGAGCCCATGCAAAAGAAAACTACTCAAGACTTTTAAAAAATAATTGTCTGCAGAAGGCTACATCTATATATATTAAAAAGTCCATAAATCATAAATGTATAGCTCAATGAGTTATCACAATGTGAACCCACTCATGTACTGCCAACTACGTAAAAAAATAACCATTTGATTTTAAAGTCATATCACAATAACCATAGGTGAGAATACCACCCAAGTTCTGGTGTTTGGAATCAAAATTTTAACAATGTTTACAGCATTTTAGTTTCAAGTTATAGTGTATATAGATAATATGGTTTTAAGTGTTATATGTGCATTGATGAAATGCCCCATTTGTAAGGGTGAGAAATGAATAAAAACACAAAACTTTCTTTTATGATAATGTGATGTAAAAACAAAAAAATAGTCCTTATGATTTATATCCTAAAATAATCTAGAATTGAATTAAAATATAACTATGGTTTGTAAAAATCCCATTAAGAATGCGATGTTTTCTTCAAAAGAATGCTCTTTAAGAGATCATTTGAACGTTTTGAAACATTCGAATAATTTTGAAAATTATCAGGTCATGATGTACTATTAGTGAGGGAAAGGAGCTATGTTATAGGTTAACAGCCTAAGCAACTGAAAGAATGAATGAAAAAAATCACAGTGAGCAACAAGCAGAATAATCAATCATATAGAATAGGAGCCAAACTCAAAATAACTTTCCTTGTTCAGATGTTTCAATCTTTTCTGGAATGTTCTGCCCATTGTTACATTCTAAAGTATAAAAAAGAAATGTAGTAACTGAAAATTTTGTACATATTATTGGCGTGAAAATTAAAGAAATGGAGATACTTTAAATAATATGTCTAAAGGGTAAACATAGTAGACTTAAAGCATATTAAGTTATAATAGTACAACAGGAGCTCATTTTTTGTTCATTTCTTATTTTTTCATTTGCAGAACTCTTGCATAGGACCCATGTCCTTAATTTCCTTCATTTCTTCCTTTTTTTTCTCCCCTGTTTTCTCCTTCCCTTTTATTCATTTTTAAATGGAAATAAGTTTATTTAGCAATGCGATTTGCCAAAAACTCAGCAGAGTAGATCATCCAAGGGTAAATCCAAGTTTACCAAGTATGGTTAAATGTTGGAATATTAGCTGAAGGCCTGATGAATGATATTTCCATTACCTTTTCAGTCATACTAATAGCCTGAAGGTATGAAGAGAGCCAGACCATTTTTTACTTTTTCTCCCTGTGTTAAAAGTATTGCCTCAATAATCTGCTCTAACTCTGCTCAGCTTATTTTCTTCTTCAAGTGTACAATGTAGCTGTATCTTTTTCTCTGTTTTCTATCAACCTTGTGGATGGATTAAACTATTTCATTATCAGGCTGTACATCAGGTACCTTGCTTTGCAGCAGAATGGAAGTATTCAATTAGAGAAATGTCCTAATACCTATGGCTTTCCGTTAGAGTGTTTATCTGTGTTGCACACAAACAGTCACTCATCTTTTGACTGTTGGTCAATATCTGTGAACTGCCTTCAAGTGCATCGATCTCACCTCTTCCTTAGGCTTGGATGGCCTCCAGACTTCTCCCTCAATACAAGGATGGTTCCCCTTCACTGAAATGAGTCCATTCCACTATTAACAGACCTTGTTGGTGAACAATGGAGGATTAACACTTTCCTGGACTCTGACCCCAGACTGTTCAGGGAAAGGGATCCTACTAATTATGCATTAATTCTCTTCAGTTCCAGAATCCATTTTGCCTAAGAACCATGGACACCCTAGCAAACTAATGGGGCATGGGGCTTTTAGGCCAATTTCTAGGTGATAATGCATCCTTTTTTGTGAACATAAGCAGCTGGTGAACAGCATGAGGCAGCAACGCCATATCGTTCTGTTCTCTCTCGATTAATTTATGTAAGTTTTGACAAGGGCACAGAGTAAATGCATAGCATCTTCCTTGGTTTTACAGATTATATCGTGATAATTCTTTTTCATGGTTGTCATTTTGTTAAAGCTCGGTTAGAGGAAGATGAAGCCGGTCCTTCCATGCTCAAAATGAGAAAGAACAAGATGAATTTTGAATTCATCAAAAAATCACCTTGTATAAAGAGGGAAGTAGGGTACCTGTACAGGGAACAGCAGTGACCCAAACAGAACCAGGATATTGTCAATAGAGGTGCATTATTTCCTCTATCCCTGCAAAAACTGATGGCATGGGGAGTATGAAGAGGATCTCAAAGCTCTGTTAGAAATTAAACATATGTAGTGTCACCATTAAGGAGAGAAACCTTACCATAAAAGAGTTCAGATAATATCTAATTATTACTTATTAGCTAGAAAATAAGGCCATTTGAGTGAAAAACCATAATGATTCTGAGTTTTTACTATTTTATTTAAAATAACTTTCATTATTTTGTATGTGGTGAAGAGAGAGGAATCACACTCGACTTCGGTGAAAAATTCCCTTAGGTCATCAATCATGCCTCTGTCTTTGTCTACATGAAAGGAGATGATGGGTGAACTTTTTCAGAAGTGTCTTCACTTTCTGCAACAGCAAATCGACCTCTTGGGGAGAGGGGTGGGAGTTGGTTTCCAGGGTTTGCTAAAATTTCTTATAAATTATGTCCTGACAGAACTGCCTCAGAATTTGCATTGTTAGAAATTGATCATTTCAGTATTAATAACCCTAGTCACCTCCATATCTAAGATTTTTCTCTTTGGTTGTTTCCATCATCCTCTGGAATTTGATGGGGTGGGTAGAAAAGGGAGGATATTTGGTATTACAAACTTGCTGTTATTTGGCTTCCTGAATATCTCTACATGTTTTTAAATTATTTTTTTCAACTGTCTATAAGAGAGCAAAAAGGACTGTATTCAACATTACTAGATGCAAAAACATCCCATTCATATTATCTCCTTTCTTTCTTCCTTTTCTTCCTTCCTTCCTTCCCTCCTCTTTGGTGATTCCCTGGCTGGGAATTGAACCCAGGCTGCAGTGTTGAGAGCACTGAAGCCTAGCTACTACACCACCAGGGAACCTCCATGATCTTCTTTAATAGCAAGTAGATTAATAAAATGATAACAAGTAAAAGGGTTATTTTAGATGTTATTATGCATTTATTTTACTTATTGTTCAAATATTTATTGTTTTCACTTGGCACCCACATTTTTTCCTTATTTATATAGCTGTTTATTAACTAAAGTGTAGAATAATTGGTGCTTCTTTGTATATGTAAGATTTGACAAAAAGCTATAAATAAGAATATACTTCAATAATGCGATCACATTGAAAGCAAGTAAATTGCATACATTTATGTTACATTTAGGATTATTTACAATTTTGCTTTTGGACATGGATAAACTGACTCAAGTAATACCAGCAAAATGCAGGAAGTGTTTGAAATGAACTGAGTAAAGTATGCTTTGTACTTTTGTATAGGAAAAGTAGTATAATCAGAACAAAAATATGAAAAATATCTGGTTTAGTTAGACTATTCTTATTAAGCATCAACTAGGCATTAGCCACTGTCCTCATCTCCTGCAGCTTATATTCTAGTAAGAAAGGTGGACATAGCCAAGTAAATAAATACATGATTTAATATCAGATAGTGATAGATGCTATAAAAGATAGAATAAGGGGCTTGAAAGCAATTAGGCAGAGGGATACTTTTAAAGGGGTGCTAGGAAAGAGTTTTTTTTAAAGAGGAGACATATTAACAAAGATCAAAGAGGAACCAATAATGATTTTTAAAAAATTAGAAAATGAGTTAGAGGAAATAGGCAAGACTTGATCATGCAGGCCATTATAAGGAGTTGTAATTTTACTTTAAATTTACTAAAAGACCACAGGAAAGTTCTAAGCAGGAAAGTGGCATGAGTACAATTTGTGTTTTTAAAAGTTCATCTCACCTACTAGGTAGAAAAATACAGTGGGAGGCCAAATCCTGAAAATAGAAAAGTTAATTAGGAGGCATTTGTGATTTTCTGGGTTAGAGATATACAGTATTTGACCTAAGATAGTTCACATAGAGATAAAGATAAATTATCAGGTCATGATATGCTTTAAAGGATGTACTGTTAGTGCGGAAAAGAAAGGAATTAGGGACAACTCATAGGTTAACAGGCCAAGCAACTAAAAGAATGAATGTAAAAAATCATAGGCAAAATCGTCAACCATACGAAATAGAGGCCAAGCTCAAAATAACCCTCTGTGTTTGGATATTTCACTCTTTTCTACATTCTAAACTTTAGAATGTAAAGTATAAAAGAGAAATGTAGAAACTAAATATTTTGCACATATTATTGGTGTGAAAATGAAAGAAATTGAGATAATTAAAAATAATATGTATAAAGGGTAAACACAGTAGACTTAAAATATATTAAGTTATAGCATTAAAGTAGGAGTTCATTTTTTAAAAAAATATTGACTTACACAGCAGTAAACAGTTCAGACATTAGAAAGACTATAAATCCATGTACACAGATAAGTCATGAAAAAATGTTTTACAGAGAAAACTGAATATAATTACAATTATAAGAAAAAGAAACCAATAATAACAGTCCATTCAAATACCACTTACTGAACAATTACCACCTAGCAGGAAGAGTGCTAATAATTTCTATATAATATCTCACTTAATCCTTACTAAATTCTACCCAATAAATATTATTCTCCAGACTTTACAGTTGAAAGAATTAAAGTTTAAGAGATTAAAAAATTTGTTCAAGATTACACAGTGAGGGGAGTTCCCTGGTGGTGTAGTGGTTAGGCTTCAGTACTCTCAACACTGTGGCCTGGGTTCAATTCCCAGCCAGGGAACCACCAAAAAAAAAAAAAAAAAAAAGATTACACAGCTATTTAATGCCGGAGGATGGAGATCCGAAACATCACAAAATACCACAAACTATTTAAGAATGGTTTAAGTTAACAGCTTCAACACGACCAAATGAATGTAAAAATATCAGAGCACTAAGGACGCCAGAGGCAAATATGTCCGTGTGAAAAACCAGCAGCATTGTCAATGCCCTCCAGACAAACACCACCAGGGACACATGCCTTTACCACGTTAGAATGAGGATGAAGCCACATAGGACCCTGGGGCAGCTTAGTGGAAGAGTATGAGACTTACTTTAGATCTAGGTTTTTGTTAGGTGATTCAGGGGAGAGTTCAAAAAAGCAGGGCTCTGCTCTGTCAAGAAGAGAAGAATAAGTCTAAGATTGGATATTTCAATAAATCTTATCTAGAAGGTAGGAAGAATGAAGTTAAAGCTTTAATTGATAAAGAAGCAACAGTCACTCATATTAGATTGCCTGTAGGGATGGTTAATCATGTTTGTGGTTTAGACAATGCTTGTTTTTGTCTATGTTCAGACACGATTACACAGTGATCTCATTTTTGCCTTGTCTGATGTCAGTGCTCAGAGAAATGGCACATGTATTGCAACAGAAGACTTCTAAGACCCTCACTGTGAGGTCCAGGCCAGCTACAAGGTGGCCGGAGCAGTTTTTCTACCACTGACAAGGTAAGAAATTTCTCCATGGGCATGTGTTTTCGACCTAATCTTTGCATAGGTGAAAGTGAAGAATTGAATGCTCCCAGGATGTTATATAGTGTTATTGTTACTTTTAAAAACAGGCAAGCTTTGTTTTAAATGTAGTGGCACTCAAAACAGCATGTTTGTTTTTGGTATTCATTTGATTTTTCATCTTTAAAATACTGTTTTGAAATGTAAGAGGCAATTGTGTGTGAATACTAATTTTAAGAAAATGTATTATAACATAGCAGCTGGAAAACTAAGACTTAATTCTCTTACTTTCCAGTTCTTTTCTGGATCTATTGAAATAACATTTAAAACAGTAAAATATATAACATATAAAAATATTATTTCCTATGTTTGAAATTTAGAATGCATGGTCTTTTATAAAAGTAATACATAATTATTTTAAGAAATTCAAACTAGTTATTATACAAAAGATTATAATTTAGAAAATGAAAACCCTCTTATGCCCATTCCTCAGAACAAATCATTATTAATAAATATTTTGTGGAATACGTAATACACATATGTATATATGTATACCTATCATATAAAAGGGGACCACACTATCCGTACTGCTGTATATCATTTTACACAAAATTGTACTAACAGCCAATGAAATTTTTATTGATGTATAATTTATTGACCCAATTCTTTATTAATTATGTTTAATTAGGTCTTTTGGACAATTTTCACTAACACTAATAGTGTTTTAATAAAAATAAATATATATCTTTGGACATTTGTCTAATTATTTTCTTAGGAGTTAAATCCCTAGATCAAAGCATTTTCATGATTTAGATTTAGGAACTTACTGTCATCCCCAGGAAGGTCTGAGAGTGTATAGTCAGACTTGTAAGGGAGTGCTTATATCCTCATTTACTACTATTTATAAATACATTTGTAAGTATTTAATCATCAATATTGGGACATAAATGAAGCCAACTGGCCTCGAAACACATATATCTGCATCTGCTTATTCTGCTTTCATAGGGGAAAGCTTGCTGAGACAGAAGCAATAGCAACTGTAGGCCTGTCCCTACCCCTCCCACATTGGCCTCATGGTCTCACTGCAGTCAGGGGTAGTGGATAGCAATCTGACAGGAAAGTACATCACATCCTGACCCATGGACTATGTGGCCTTTAAGTCCACAATCAGGAGAAGCATCAACTCTTCCTGTGGTGGGGTCAGGGTCTGGGCTATAGTAGCAAATGATGTGTCAGGACCTTAGCTCCAGTCCTATCCTACCTCTTCTGGATGTACTCATGTGCCTAGGGTGAAGCCTTGATTTACAGGTAGCTGTGAGAACACGCTGGTGACAAGAATTGCCACACCAGCCTCCCTGACTGGGCAAATAAATACCAGCCTCTGCTATATATGTAGGGCTAGGGTCCAGTTCCTGGGTTTGAACAGGATTGATTGCCTTCAGTACTGGACCATACCCACTTTTTCCATGGAACTTTCAGCAACAGGTAAGGTTGATATTTTCTGGAAGGCCAAACTGCAGGAAACAGCCTAGGACAAATTAACACTTATCTCATCTGTTATCAATGATAAATAGTATTTTATTATTAAAATTTCTACTTCTTTGATTTGTAGTTGGTTAATCTTACATGTTTAAATAATTGTCTGACTGCATTTCTCCTTTGCCTCTTATTATTGCCTGTAGTCCAAGCCATTATCCTGCAGTAACCTAACAGGTCACTTTGTTTTCACGTGCACTTCAGCAGTTCCATGTGCACTTCTATTTCCACAGAGCCACCTAAGGGACCTCTTTGTCCTCTACTACTCAGGATTTCTCAGCCTTGAGAAATCACCATTCTGGACTGGATGATTCTTTGTTGCTGAAGGCTGTCCTGTACATCATAGATGTTTGGCAGCATCCCAGGCTTCTCGACACTAATATCAATATCACCTCCCCAGTTCTATATGTGCTGCTGAAGTGAGCATAGCAAATCTCCATTTGTGATAACCAAAAATTTCTCCAGACATTGCTGCACATCTCCTGGCAGCAAAATTACCTCTAGTTGTGAATCACTGCTAAGGGGTTTCCTTTGCAATCTGATAAAAATCCCAGTTCTCGATTAATCTTCCCTGATCACATATACTCTTATTTCACTCATGTTGATTCTGGCCTCCTTGTTTTTCTGTGAATGCAGCAATCCCTCCCTTTTCAAAGTCTTTTTGCTTGCTCCCTCATCTGCCTTAAATGCTATTTCCCCGAAACCAATTCATGGTTTACTCTCTCACTTCATGGGTCCCTCAAAATGTCATTGAACAGGGATGTCTTCTCCTATGTAAAATGGTCTTTTATTTTCAATCATTCTCTTCTTATCTCCACTTAGTTATTTTAATGTAATTGTCCCTATTTGATATTTTATTATGTAAACATCTGTTTATCATTTGTCTCTCTCATGACAGTGTAAGCTCCATAGGAAATGATATCTTCTTCATGCCCATTCAACTATAAACCAATACTTTCTAGGTATTGGGTAAGTAGTTGTGGAATAAATTAATAGATAAAATAATTAAAACTTTCAAAGTATTTTCTTCATTGTGTAAAAACAAGTGAGGAAGATATATAAAGTCAGTTTTCTATCTGCCTCAGAAGTGGGGAGGCAATGAATTTTTTTTTAAATATTATCTACACCAGACAAAAGAACTGAGAAAAAAATATTATTTTTTAAACTATGACTCAGAGAGTAGTTCATAATATAAAATTACCTCTCCTATCCCTAAACTAATCCTAATGCTAAAATACTCCTGCAATCTATCTTTTCTGATAGAATTGCACTTCAATAGAGTGCTTTATTTAGTTACAAATGTTTGCATTTCTGGAATATGTGCTAAGAACAGGAAAGAAGTAGGTTTGCAAAGAAGAAGATAATACCGTTTCATTTTATTAGTCTATTAGAAAGTTTCCATGGAGCTTATCAAAATCTCCAGAATACTATAATGCTTTCAAATCCAGTTATGATTATTCATTAAAAGCTTTTTAGCATAATCATTTCCTTCTGGTTATCAAATAATGAGGATGGTTGGTGATTCAGGCTCATTAAAAATGGTGATACATGAAATTTGATAAAAATTCTTTTTATAGAATTAACTATAAATGATATGCACACCACCCTATTCATGTGTATAAGCAGAATAACTGGTAATTTTACTTTATCATTAAAAATATAATTTTGAAATGAAATTTATCTTAAGTATATACATCCTTTACCTTTTTTGTAGAATGTCACTTTTCTGTGCTTTTTAGTATAATAATGTATGCATTAAAAAGAAATTCGTTTAATGTAGCAAAGCTATAATAACTAATATTCAAATTAATATTATGAGTTACCTCTAAATTTACATGCTTCTCAATAAAATAGGAAACCCAACAATATAATCTATATTTGTCATTCATTTAGAAATGCCTTTACTTGATTTTATTGCACAGTACAAAATAAGATAATTGGAAATTTATAAATTGTACTTTCTTCCACTTAACCACAATGATCAATCATCACTAGTAGTATCACAGTCTGACATTGTACACTTCCCGTTGTGATACAATAATGCACAATGTCATTAATGTAGTATTCTTGCCAAATATGTCTACACTTAATCTAATATTGAGAAGTTATTAGGCCAATCCAGAATATGGCACATTTTAAAGAAAACTTGCCTGGATCCTTTAAAAACACTAAATACCATGAAAAACAAAACAAAAACAAAAACTGATAGCGGCTTTTCTACTGTTAAATATTAAGAGACTAAAGACATAAAACACCCCAAATATGGGCAAGAACATTGGTTAGGATTTATGGATCTTATTACCTAAAACAAATAAATAAACACAGGAATGAATGAAGAAATGATTAACTAGCTATTGAAATATATCTTGTACAATTGGGGATATTTAGATATGAATTACATACATATTATTGTATTAGTGATAATTCTCTTGGGTTAATTTGTAATACTCCTATACTTTTTGTAGATGAATGCTAAATTGCATGATGTCAGCAACTCAAGTTCAAGTGATTACACAAAAATTATGTGTGTGTACATGTGTGCATGTGTGTGTCTGTGTATGTGTGAAGGGAGAGCAAGAATGTGACAAAATTAGTAAACTATGAGTAAATTTATGTGAAGAATATGTAGATATCGACAATTAAAAAATCTGAGATGTTCTAAATTAAAATTATAGTGGCTAGAGAATAAGAAAAAGAGACAGAACAATTAGCCTGTCAATAGAGTTCTGACAAAAGAATACATATTCCTGTATTTCTGTTGTAACTTAAGATTAATATCCAGGACTACTAAATTCCAGTCAAGATGGTGGAACAGGCAAACACCATGCTTACTTTCTCTCATGACCACATCAAAATTGCAACTAAACTACAGACTCACCATATTGAAAACCACCCGAAGTCTAGTTGAAACAAAACCCTAGAACTAAGAACATACAGAAGAAGTCACCTTGAGATTGACAGGAGGGGCAGAGACATGGAACGAACTGGTCCCACATTTATGTGTGACAAAAACTGGGAGGAATATCTCTGCTATGGGGACACCCCTGGAGGAGCAAGGGATCCCAGAGCCCCATACCAGGCTCCAATACTGGGGAGAAAAGTCTTCAAAACTTCTGGCTGTGAAAACCAGGAGAGATTGTGGCTAAGTGAGACTAGGGTGGCTGCCATCCCAGGTACTTCTCTTAAAGGACCCATGGGTAGACTCAATGATGGACTCACTTGCTCTGAGCTTCAGCACTGGAGCAGCAACTCGAAAGGCACTAAGGACATACAGGGAGGAACTGAATTGTTTGGCTTCAGGGAAAGGGTTGGAGGGTCAGCTTTCTCATAAAGGGAAGAGCTAGCAGAAGCCACTGCTCCTTTGCTGAGCCCTCCTAGTGTGCACACGCAGGCAGCTGCCATTTCTGAGTCTTTTCTGAGTCTCCATCAACCTAGCTAACAGCATTGGATCACCCACCCTGGTGCTTCCCTATGACTCTGCCCCACCCAAATGCAGGCACACCAAAGCTTCTTCCAAGTGTCTTTTCATACAAACAGCCTATCTTGCCTCATGCTGTGGAATTTCCTAAAACCTTCCAGAGGCTCGCAAAACCAAAACAAGCTTATTTGGCTTTGGCATGTCCCATACCTCTGGCTGAGCATCTCAAAACCGAGCCTTGGTTCACAGTGTGGCCTCTCAAGCCACCTCTAAGCCTAGCACAGACAACAGCCTTCTGTGGATTGCTTTGTGGCTCATGCCAGGTGGCCTTGGGGAGGGCACAGGCTGCAGCTAAACTTGGCCTATGATGGCTCCCCTCCCAACTTTGGACCAAGCCAGAGCATCATGCAGCCACCTCCAAGGACAACACACCCAAAAGGGCAGACTGGATAGGCACCAGAGCCCCAGTAAAACAAATCCTGCTTTGTCGGGTCTTCCACTATAGTCACAGCCAATCCTCAAATCAATCAGCTTAAGGTTCAATTCCTCCCATTGATATGCAAAAAGTAACCAAGACTCACCTACAACAGAAGGCATACACACTGCACACAAGGGAGACACCTAAAGCACCCAGCTCTGGTGAACAGAGACACTGGGTCACTGGGTCCCATAGGATACCTATTCCATAAAGCCACTCTACTAAGATGAGGAGGCCTAACAGTCCTACATAATACACAGAAATAATCACAAGGAGGCAGCCATAATGGAGAGACAGAGAAACATCCCCAAATAAAAGAACAGAACAAAGTTCCAGAAAGAACTAAATAAATGGAGACAAGCAATCTACCAGATGTAGAGTTCAAAACACTGGTTGTAAGAATGGTAAATGATCTCAAGGAGAACTTCAACAAAAAGAAAACATAAAAATGGAGATAGAAAACATAAAAAAGAACCAGTCAGAAGTAAAGAATACAATAATTAAAATGAAGAATACTTTAGAGGAAATCAACAGTAGATTAGATGAATTGAATCAGCAATTTATAAGATAAGGTAGCAGAAAAAAATTCAAAAAAAAAAAATGAGAGCAGTTTAAGGGATCTTTGGGATAAAATGAAGTATAAAAACATTCTCATCATAGGGATACCAGAAGAAATATAGAGAACAGCAAGGAATTAAAAACCTATTTGAAGAAATAATGACAGAAATCTTTCCTAACTTGGTGAAGGAAGTAGACATACAAGTCCAGGAAGCACAGAGAGTACAAAATAAGGTAAACTCTAAGAAGGCCACACCAAGTCACATCATAATTAAAGTGCCAAAGGTTAAAGACAAGGAAAGAATCTTAAAAGCAGCAAGAGAAAAGCAGTTAGAGTCATACTTTGGTATTCAACTACTTTTAAACTCATCAAATTTGGTATTCAATTTTGTATTTTGACACAAAAATTTTGTCTTGGTACTCATTGTTTGTTTAGTACTTGTTGTGCTTCCCACAACCAATTAATGATGAGTACCAAGGTACTACTGCATTATTCCTTATGAGAAAAATTTGTTTAGTACTCATTGTTATCGTGCCTCCCAGAAGCAATTAATGACGAGTACCAAGGTACCACTGTAGTTACTTACAAGAGAGGCCCCATAAGACTATCAACTGATTTCTCAACAGAAACTTTGCAGGACAGAAGGGAGTGGCAGGAAATTTTCAAAGTGATAAAAAGCAAAGACCTACAACCAAGATTACTGTACCCAGCAAAGCTATCATTTAAAATTGAAGGGCAGATAAAAGACCTTCTCAGACAAGAGAAAGCTAACAGAGTTCATCACCACCAAACCAGTATTATAAGAAATGTTAGAGGGACTTTAAGAAGAAAGAGAAGATAGATAAAAATATGAATAATAAAATAACAGTAACTACATATCTAATTACTTCAAATGTAAATAGATTAAATGTTCCAATCAAAAAATAGGGTGGCTGAATGGATTAGAAAACAAGACCCTTACATAGGCTCAAGAGACTCACTTTAGATAGAAAGATACACATATACTGAAAGTAAAGAGATGAAAAATGATATTTTATGAAAATGGAAACAAACAAGCAAATGAACAAAGCTGTGATAGCAGTAATTACACCAAACAAAATATACTTTAAAACAGAAGCTATAAAAGAGACAAGGACCCAGTAATCACACTTCTTGGTATTTATCTGAAGAAACCCGAAACACTACTTTAAGGGGACAAGTGTTCCATCTATATGTTCATTGAAGTATTGTTTACAATGGCCAGGATGTGGTAGCAGTCTGGGTGTCTGTTGATGGAACAATGGATAAAGAGGAGGTGGTACCTATATACAATGGAATATTGTCCAGTCATGGAAGGGAATGGTTCTGCCATCTGTGATCAAATAGATCGACCTGGAGGGTATTGTGCTGAGTAGAGCATGCCAGACAGAGAAATACAGATGCGAAGTGAGTTTGACTGTGGAATCTACAGGACAAAATAAACAAATAAAACAGAAACAAGCTTATAGATACAGACAATATTTTGATGGTTTCTAGATGGGATGGCGTTGGGGTGTTCGTGAAAAGAGGGAAGGGATTAAGAAGTACAGATTGGTTGTTACACAGTGGTCATGGGGGTGTAGGGTATAGCATAAGGAATATAGACAATAATGTTGTAATAACTATGTATGGTGTCAAATGGGTAATACATTTATCAAGGTGATAGATGGGAGGAGGATTGGGGGACAGGATAAAAAAGGTGAAGGCATTGAAAAGTAAAAATTGGTAGTTACAAAATAGTAGTAAGGATGTAAAGTAAACCACAGGGAAAATAGTCTATTAATATAATAATACCTATGTATGGTGCTAGGTGGTACTAGATTAGTGAGGGGAAACCATTCTTATATCAATATCTAACCACTATGCTATATACCTGAAATTAGTATAAAATAATACTGAATGTCAACTGTAATTGAAAAAATTTTTAAAGGGGAAAAGAAAAGGGAAGGGGAATTAGAGGTTCAAATTTTCAGGTAGAAAACAAATAAATCATGGTATATAATATACAGTTTAGGGAGTATAGTCAATAATATTGTGATAGCATGGTATGGTGGCAGATGGTTACTAGACCGATGATGGTGACCACTTCTTTAGGTAAATGTTGAATAACTATGCTGTATACCTAAAATTACAATATTGTGTGTTAGCTATAATAAAAATCATCAAAATAAAATAAATTTAAAAAGATTAATTTCCATTGGCTATTTTTGATTATCAAACTTCAGGACCCTCTGCCATCCTGACCCCAGGGACTGCCATTTTTTTTATGCACATGAATTTTCCAATCTGCTCTTCACAGTAAATCCAGAGAAGCATACACTTCTTCCTTGTCAGCTCTGCTACACCCATTCTAGCACTAGTCCCACTTCAACCTCTCTCAACGCCTCTGTCTATAGATAATGTAAATTCTTTCACAATGGCTTACATCTTCTTCCCCTCTACCTGATGTTTAAAAACCTTGCAAAACTTCAGGACATGTTATCTTTCCTGTCTAGCCAGACTGCTAGTAGTTTAGACTCCATGCCCCCAATATCATTTTTTGTTTTGTTTTGTTTTATGCTAGCAGTGGCCTAATAAACCCTTAAAAAAACAAAAAAAAGACTTTCAATTGTGGATGTTAAGATTTTTGTTTAACAGTATTCTTTGTATTAGTCTTTTAACTTTTTTGTAAATTTGAAAATTTAACAATAAAAATAAACTTGGAGCTATCTTTTACAAATACCATTATCATTTATTTTTATGCCTCCAAATGCTATATAACATCTTTTTTTTTTTCTTTAAAAGTTACCTTCATTCTTTTTTGTTAGCTGAAAACTGACAAGCAGCTGACTTTGGGTTAATATATCATTGGTTTGGGGATTAGCAATTTCTTTTCTTTTTCTATCTATTTTCTATTGTTCTTTAAATTACATCTCTTATTCATTCATTCATTTACTTATCAATTCAAAACACATTTACCCAACTGTGGGCAAAGCCATGGCACTTAGCCCTGAGGACAGAGGAAAGCAGATTCCCAAAGAATTCATAATATTAACTTTCAAAAGAATATTTTGCAAACCAACAATACTGTCTTTATAGATCACAGAGTATAAACCTTTCCAATGGAAAATGTGCTCAGGTACTGAATGATGAAATGCTCATCTACTGATGCTGAAGAGATATTTATCAAGGAGGGCAGCTGACTGTCTAGCCAGCCCCCAGAGATTACGGTGATAAGTTTACCAGGTTTTAGGTTATATCTCTCAACTCCACTGGCTGATAAATATCGTCGGTGTCTTAAACTTAGCCAATCTCAAGGATCCTTACTCACGTTGACGGTGATCATGGATGCAGGTATATGAACTGAAATGTAGACTTATTCCATCACTATGAGAAATTGAATTTTCAGGCAGATAGAGAAGTTATGACAGCTGAGACATACTCGTGGAAAGCCACATTAGCACAAGTTAATAAGCAGCTGATACCCCTTCCTTTTGAATCATTGTAAATATTGTTCTTTGTGTTCCTTCATTTTCTAATGTTTTCATCACTGGTCAAATCTTATGTTTAGTCTTTTATGCACATGTGGTGATACCATCAGCGAGATTACACTCTAGTCCTAACTGGGCAGGAAATCATTTGAGATGATATTATATATTTCACTAACTCTGAAAACTATCTAATTCCTTTTGTTTCTAAGACTTCCTTCTCAGCTTATTGTCTATCAAGAGTATTCCATAATCAGTACTTCAAAGTCACTTAGGGGAAAATAAAAAAGAAATAGATATTATGAACATGAACTGATTTAAATTGGCCATAAAAAGCTCTAATTGTTTAATTAATTTAATGCATATAGTAAATGCCATGCCTATTTCCTCTTAACTCTCTAAACTCATTTAAAAATAAATCTCTAACTGTAAAAAAAAAGTAGCATTTTTAAGATATAGTCTTTCTAGAAGTTGCCTTTTGAGTTCTCATTGCAGGGAATATCTTCTCATCCATTTCTTCATTTTCTGTGGGGTAGTTCAGGAGAAAAGTATCTGTCAACTATGGCATCTTAAAACTTTCTGCTTGAAGCAGCAAAACTGTTTATTTTAGCAGCAACATAACATTACATTATTTCAGGGGAAATTAAGCACAGTAGAAAACCTAAGCATATTTCAGGCCTAAGCACAATAAATCCTTTCCTAAAAACTGAATGAAGCCAACTTTTTCACTTGGGTAAAAAATGATAGAAAGTTTTCTGCTTCCAAAAAACCCCTAAACCATTTATAGAAATTGAATAATTGTAAGTACAAAGACTTCAAGAATAAAATAATTAATTCTCTCTAAATTTTGCCATTGCTTTTACTGTACAAGTATGTAGGTAAGCAGGGATCATTTCCAACACAATAATTAACATGCTTAAATTAGTCACAGTGACATGGAAAGTGTTTTATCATGTTTTAAATCAAAAGAGTTGAGTTTAAATGTCTGGTGAATGACAGCAATAGTTAAATTATCTGAACCTCAGTTTATTAATTTATAAAATGGGGGGGGCAAATTATGCTAAGCTTCAAGGCAATGTGTTAAAGGCATAGAGCCCATATGTCTGGCATATGAAATGTTTGATATTGATAGATCAGAGTTTCAAATAAGAAAAGGTTTATTTATTGAAAATAGTGCCATAACAAGAAGATGGGAGATTTCTAGTTTTCTCATACCCATCTTAAAGGTGCTCCTAATTACATCACCTTATATATTCAGAGAAGGGAGAAGGGGCAGAGTGAGATTTGGGATCTAAAGAAGAGGGCAGGTGAATCTCCAAATCTCTGTTCCTAAGAGACCCGAAGTTACTCAAGTCTCAGGCAGAATTCCTCTACTTAATTAGCATAAGAATGCAGGCTGGAAATAAGGTGGAGTCAGAGAGAACCATTTCACTCTGTTACAAATGTGTAAGAATTAAATGAGACAACCTAGATGGCCTATAAGAATATATGTACAGCATGGTGCTTGATTCATAGTAAGCACCCACTAAAAGTGCATTCACTTGTTCATATTGCTTCACACAGGTATGCTGACTATTTTGTATTTTTATAGCATGATATCAGCAACTTGCCTGAGTTGGAACTCAGTAATACCTTCACAGACACAGTGGTTTTGATGGCTGTATCAGGGCACATTAATATCATTAGAAATTAGCAAATTTTATGTGCCTAAATGAAAAGATAAATAAAATTTAAATTCATTAAACTACACAATTGAAGAGCTTTCACCTAACCTTCAATTCTATGTGATTGATATACATTGTAATATAATAATATGCTAAAAGGCAAATAGAAGATATATAGAATTCTTAAATGTTGCCTCCCACATTATTATTTTCATTTCAAATTATATGCTCACAGACAGACCATTATTTGGTAATGTCTATCTGTGTGAAAAGACATTTTCAAAGATAAAACATGTACAATCTCATTACAGATCAGCACTAAGTGGTGGTACTTGGAACTGAATTTTATGATAGAGAATACTATCCTTGAATCCCAGTTAATAATGTTATCCTACCCCAAAACACTTCTACTCCTTTTATTAGTAGACCTATAATTTAAAAATTGTACTCAATTATTGTTATTTTTTTGTAATTGAAAACTGTTTTATTTTAGAGATGTCACCTTTAGAATGTAAAATAAGCATTATATTCATTAGAAAAATTGTTTTTCAATATAGATAGTTTAAAGAATTTTTTAGGCAGGGAGAGCTAAATATATGGTTCAATTATTGCTATTATTAGAATTTTATCAATGAAAAATTTGTGGAAAGCAAGAAAAAAGTCCTCTATCTATCCACAACATTTCTATTTTGCGTCATCATTTCTTAAGAAGAAGGCTTTTTCTCCTCATAAGTCACTCCTGGCCTGGTTCCTCTGTTTTTCACCACCTCACCTGCACAACCTGGGTGCGGTTACTGACAAGGCCCTGAGGACACATCTGCCCTGTCACCACAGCCAGTGGACATGGCTATCGTGACAAGGCAGGCTCTGTCACTACAGCCTTCTTTCATCTGATGTATCAGAAGCATTCCACTCCGGAAAGATCCTCTCTTATGGGCACCCTTGCAAGCTTCCATGCTGCCGCTCAGGCTGCATTGAGCACCTCTCTTCCGCAGCCTGCCTCTTTCAGTTACCTGCTCTCTGGAGATTTCTTTTCCACCCTCCTGATTGAGTTAATAATTCCAAAAGCTTCAATTTCCATCTTACTTTCTAACTTTAGTATTAAATGTATCAGGGTGACGTTGGTTAGTAAAATTATATAGGTTTCAAGTGTACAATTCTATAATACATTATTTATGTATTGCATTGTGTGCTCATCACCTGGAGTCAGTTCTTCCATCACTATATTTGACTCTCCTTCATCCTCATTGGAATGAATCTCAAGGATATATTTTCAGAATGTATCACTTTTTCTCCTAATCTACCATATTATTGTTATACCTAGCAGCCTTGTAGTTATCTTTCTTTGTGTGTCCCATAACATCCCAAGCTTGGTACATCCAAATATGGGCTTATTAGTCTCATTCAGGAATGGCAATCACTCTATTTCCTGAGTGAAGGACATTCCTTTCTCTTGTTGTACAAGTCAGCAACCTGCATGTACCCCCTACTTCTTTCTGTCTCTTACAACCCACTCTGGTCCTGTTAATTCTTTCTCCTAGATATGACATACCCACCAGTTCTTTTTTTAAACATTCCCAGGATGTAGGGAAACCAGTCACCTTTTATCGGGGTTATAGACATAGCCTCCTAACTGTAGTCTCTGCCTTCAGCACATTTTCCGCACTATTCAGAGTGATCATTCTAAAAGTTGAATTCTGTGCAGGCTATGCCATTTCAAGGGGACATTACAGGGGAGGGAAGATTTATTTTTTACTCCTCTGGTTGCCATGTACAAGAATATTTCCCAATACAGGTTTACCCCACTCTCTGAAAGTAAAGCATTCCCATAAAACTGTCTATAAGTTGAAATGGTATAAAGCATAAATTACCATTGATTTATGTGGGAAAAATTTTTGAGCATTCCCAGACTCCAAAACTAATCTATCAAATCATTCTAAATAACACATATAACTTAAAATGACAGTAACCAATATAAAAAAGGTGATATGATAAATACGTAGCCTGCGTAAAGCAGAAATAATGCACGTAGACTGTGGTTGCACCTACCAGTGCACCTGTCTCTACAATGACTCACTGCAAAACACACTGAATGCTAATTTTGCTTTTCACTTTCTTTGTAAAATAGGAATTCTTCTTTGGATTTCTATCATTTAGAAGAAACAGGTACTGATGTAGGTCTTTCGCAAAAGCAAAGTGGCATAAAGTGGACTTTCAAAAAGTAGATGGATATCCTTGAACTCTTGAGCCATAGTATTGTACTCACTTCTCCCAAAAAGGACAGAGTTTGTTTCATTGGAGAGGGTGGAAAAATAACTGTTCAGATGCTTTCCTTCTTGTCCTCTTGGAAGTTAGGTTCTTACTAAAAGCAACCCTGAAGATTTGTTCTTCCATTCCTGTCCCTGTAAGAAGGCTGCAATGTTCTGCACTGCCTTGGGTCTGTACGCCCAATCTGGGATTCAGAACGAGAAAGTGTATTGTGTCTGCCTGCATACCCAAGCATTATTTGCCACTCTAGCCACTAAATAATAAAGGGGATATTTCATTTCCTATTTATCTTATTCTGTGCCCTAGTTCTCAATCCATTCAGAATTCCTGTAGAATAAGTTTTGCTACATTTTGGGCCCCCTCAAGTCCCAACACCTGCTGTTTTGGCCAGTAAACTAAGAGACAGACAAGGAATGGCATTGGAGGAGAAAATTTGCAGTTTGCAACTCTTGGCAGGGCCCTGATGTCTTGGTGGTGGTTTAACAAGTGGGACATTTTTACCTTAGCTGTTTGCAGAAGCTTATTGTTTCCTCTATTTTTTCCCAGGTGTGATCCTGGCTTTACCTGTTGTGTTCCTGATCAGGCGGCTTTCGACAGCCAACCCATAGCCATTTTCCTAGAGTCAGAATTGAACATGGTAGTCTTTGGGCAATAGTAGGTCTACTGAAACTTTAGCAAATATACACCATAGTACAGCACATAGTAGGAGGTGTAGAAAGCCTGTTCACATTCCATCTCTTTGTGAATACTTTGACAGTCTATTCTGACAGTAGAACATCTAATCATATGGATTCCAGTGTTTTAAGGGCCATTGCCTACCATATGACTTCAGAATGGCTTGTTAATTATAAAATATCTGACCATGGTGCTAGGGTTCAGGGATTCAACATTGGCTTTATCTATAGATTGATTGATTTTTATCAATAAACAAAAACAAAGTTCTTTGCTTTGACAATAATCTGTCATTTCCTGTCACAAATACAAAAGTTGAGAAGGCAGGGTACAAAGCCTTTGCTTGAAATGCTTTCTCTTTGCTTGTTTTTAAAAAATCCTTCTGTGTTACTATCAGAAAAAGAGAATAAGACAATTGAAATTAAAATAGGAGGAACCAAAATCTTTCTTTAGGAGATAGGTTGAAATCTTAGGGTGGCAATGACATTGTGGAATCCCAGGACAGACCTGATAGGCAAATATAACAGGAATGAGAGAAGAGAAAATGCACAATAAAAAACTGGGTTTAACAAAACTTTTAGAAAAGGAGAATAAGTCTTTTTATTTCTAGATCAGTAATAAATTTGATAACTAAATAAATCTAACTGCAGAAGAGAAGCAAAATCTCTGAGAGTAGCAGACTGAAACACCTCTCACAACAGCAGTCAGCATCAAGAATACAAGTGAAACGTGCTGTTAAAATCACAATTGAGTCTGTGGTAATGCGGGAACCATCCTTCAAAGACCGAGGCAGTTATAAGTGGGTACAAAAAGGCAGATTTGTGAGGGAAAGACAAAGAACATTAGCATAATATTCTTACAGTATTATTAGATACATTTAAAAGTAATATAGTCATTGTAAATCGAATTTATATCTGTAGTCTGTATCCTTTCATTGCCCTGTAGATTCATATCAAGTGGACTATTTACATTTCCCTTTAATAAGATGTCCCAAACAGAACGTCTGGTCACACCCACACCTACAATCTCTTCTCAGTCTTCATCACTGTTGGGTAGTTGATCAGACAAAATTGTTAAACTCAGTCTTAGCTCTGCATGTTGTATTCAATCTGTCAGCAAGGCCTATTGATTATATCTTTAAAATGTGTCCAGAATCTAACCACTGCTCCGCACCCCATTCTGCTCAAAGCCTGGAGGACGTCAGTTGTTCCCTAATTGCTCTCTCGGCTCCCCACTTTGCATCTTCGTAATTCTTCCTCAGCTGACCAGAGTAAAACTCTGAAAGCAGATTATGAAATTCTTCTGCATAAACCCTCTAAATACTACTGTAACTCTCATGCATGTACAGGAGGAAGTGTAAGGTTGTAACACCACTTTGTTAGGCATTTTAGCAATATCTACAAAAGAAAATGTATTTGCATGCTCTTTGACCCAGCAGTTCTAGCCCTAGGTGTATACCCAACAAAAATGTGCACAAATGTATAAGAATATTCATACCATCACTAATATCTCTAAGCTGAAAAAAATTTATATGTAGACTATATACATGAGGGCTGTCCAGAAAAAAATCCAGCCATAAGTGCCTCTATTTTTCATAGTATGTGGCTGGATACTTTCCAGACAGTACTTGTACATGAATTGAGAAACATGTTGACTTACACCATCACTAACTATGGAAGATTTTACAAGAAAAACAAAAGGAGGAAAGCATTTAATACAAGAAAATACCAGTTGCCTTAAAGGTGTTAGAAAAAAAAAGAAACCAAATTAGCAAGCATGTCAGAATATTCTCACAAATAATTGGGGAATAATTGCAGAAAGAAACAAACAAAAGATGCTTGAGTAAACCAGTGTGGTAAATGTACATCATAAAGAAATGCATCTCAAGGTCTGGAATATAAAAATATCCAAACAAAACAAAACAAAAACTGTTGCAAGAAGAATGTGGTAGAGTTACTATTGGTCCTCAGCAGATGCTTAAGGATTCAGACTCCTCAGTGTAGATGTAGTTAAGGAGTCTGGTGAGGTTTGTGAAAATCTCCACTTGGGAGAAATAAGAAAGTGGGGAGGAATTCTCAAGGGAGCCTAAGAAAGTTATTGTGCAGCAAGAGGGTCCTACTGTGCCACTTTGTCAGAGACACAAGATGCTCACAAGAGACAATGGGGATTCTGAGGCTGGGAGAGCCCACTCTGAATATTAAAATAGGCTGCTAGAAGCATAGAACTCAATAGGGAGTTAGAAAAGAAATGGGGAAAAATATATTTCAAATAAGATCTGATAACTAGAGCAGCCACCACTAAAATGACTAAACATCAATAAAGCAGACACTGTTCTTTGATAGAAAATAAAGTATGCAGATAGATGGTTTTTCCTCTAGATCTGTTATGTTTGTCATACAAACTTAGTCCCTTGATGAGATATTTCCTTACATCGAGTATAAGTTCACTGTGCATGGACTCCAGATATCTGCCAAGGCTGAACCGAGATTTTCTCATCTATGCCCATGTTCCCCTCATTAGCACATACTTAAAATCCTCAACTATAAATGCAGCATATTTGTTGTCATGGTGCCAGAGAACAAGATGGTGTTAGGAGAAGAGTGTTTATGTGAACATTTCAGGAGTAATTATTAAGCCATAACTCATATTACTTTAACCAGAAATAGTGGAAGACAAATAAGCATTTTAGTGGCTCAGGATTTTATTATACATCATCACTCATATGTAGGCTGACCAGATGTACCATTTTAAATAAGACAGTATACGTGCTGCCAAAGTGAACATTTGCTAAAGCTATTTTAATCGCTTAATGATACTCTAACATTATCTGATTTTATAACCTCTGTTTGAAAGCTTATAGGGGTAAGACACTCGCTAGTTTTTCTACTCAGTCATTATAGTTTTAGACAATTCTTATAATGAGAAACTTTCTTAATCATAAGTAAAAATTGCTTCTAGTAAACAAACACCTAGTGGTCTGCCCCCTTGTCATCTATAGTAGCAGATGTTAAATCTCCTTTATCTGTCACAAAATATTCTGCCTTTACATGAAAGCAAATAACCTAATCCTGGAATGCTAGGACATTGTTTAATTTTTCAGAGTCCCTCTTAAATTGCAAACATAATCAGATATAATCCTTCACATGCAGTCTAAACAGTGCAGCATTCAATAGACCTATTCTCATCATCCCCTGCACCAAAATATTAACCTTTAAAAAATTATTATGCTAATAAATGAATTCAGCAAAGTTTTAGGATATGAAATCAATACACAAATATCAGTTGAGTTTCTATACAATACCAATGAAATCCAAAAAGGAATTAAGAAAGTAATGTCATTTACAATAGCATTAAAAAGAATGAAATACTTAGGAACAAACTTAATTAAGAAGATGAAAGACCTGTACACAAAAAATAAATGAAAAGATATTCCATATTCATGGATTAGAAAACTTAGTATTATTTAAATGTCAATATTACTCAAAACGATCTACAGATTCAATGTAATCCCTATCAAAATGAAGTGGAAAATTACGGACAAAGCTATTTCTGTACGCCTTTTTAATGTAAATTCTGTAAGCTGTTTAATATATATTCTGTGAACTCTCACCTTCACATTCATTCCCCCAGATACCTAATGTTTGCATTTAGCTTCTGTAACCCTGCTTGCTTATCACATCTGCCAGTCCCCACCCCAATCCTATAAGAATCCGAATAGCCTGTTAGTCAGGTCTCAGAATTTGGAGACTAACTCCTCTGAGCCTGGCAGCATAATAAACTGGTTCTTCAACTCTCTGAGTGCCGCTTGACTTCCATGGTAGCCTGTTTCTGCTATAACAAAAATCCCAATGGCACTTTTTGCAGAACTAGACAAATCCATTATAAAATTCATATGGAATCTTAAGGGACCACAGTGGAGGTCATACTTCTGATTTCTAAATATATTGCAAAGCTACAGTAATCAAAACAGTGTGGAACATGGAACTGGTATAAAGACAAACATACAGATCAATGAAATAGAATAGAGAGCCTCTAAATAAACCTTTATGTATATTGTTAATATACGAGTTCAGACAATTAAGTTCACCAACTCACCCTAGAAAAAGTGCTACATACCTCATTGCTGAATATCACTGCAGTCACCTTTAAAGTACTCCCCTTGGGAAGCTATGCACCAACACCAGTACCTAGTTGACCTGTCAAAGCAATTTTGGAACTCTTTCTGGAATGGCCATCAAAGTTGTTTTCTTTAAAATCTGACAATTAAGGTCTCAAATTTGCCACTGTGTGCTTTTGTTGGCAGCACTGTATAAACAACTCGTTGTGATACCTTACCAAATTGTTTAGGATGACAGTTCTGCTGGTCATTCTAGAGAAAGAGTTCCAAAATTGCTTTGAAGGGTGCTGGCACTGGTGCATAGCTTCTCAAGGGGTGTACTTCAAAGGTGACAGTAGTGATATTCAGCAATGAAGTATGTAGCACTTTTTCTAGGATGAGTTTACCAAATTAATTGTTCGACCTTGTATGGTCTACTGATGTTTAGTTTAACCAATGTGCTAAGATCATTCAATAGGAAAATGACATTCTCTTCCACAAATGTTGTTGCGGAAACTGGATATCTACATGCAAAAGAATGATGTTGGACTCTGATCTTAAGACTAGATGGAAAAATTAACTAAAAGCGGATTAAAGACCTATACATAAATCCCCCCAAAACTATAAAACTCCTAGAATAAAACACAAAAGGAAGCTTCATGACATTAAATTTAGCAATGATTTCTTGGATATGACACTGAAAGCACAAGAGACAAAACCAAAAATAGAAAAATGGGACGACATCAAACTTAAAAACTTCTGTGCATTAAAGAACATAACCAAAGCATGAAAAACCAATGTATGATGTGGGAGAAATATTTGCAAATCATGCATCTGATAAGGGCTAATACCCAGAATATACAAGGAACTCCTACAACTCAACAACAAAAATAAAAACCAAATAACCTGATTTTAAAATGGGCCAAGTACTTAAACTGATATTTCTCCAAAGATGATATACAAATGACCAACAACTTCATAAAAAGGTACTCAACATCAGTAATCGTTAGAGAAGTGCACATTAGAGAAGTGCACATCCAAAGTGCAATGAGATATCACCTGATTCACATTAGGATGACTATTACTAATTGTGGATGGAAAGGGGGGCAACATACTAAACCTGACAAGCTCAGGGGAGGTTAGCATGGTGGATCCCACAAACTCAGAGACCAGAATTAACCACAAACGGTGGTGTGAACATAAAAATTCCTAACAGAAGCAGGTCATTGCTGGTAGTCATGTCCTCGGCCTGTAGCTTCCTTAACAAAGGTCAATCTTCACCTTAAGTGAGCTTGTCTATCATCTTTTTTGCATCTAAAATAACATACCTTTGGAATGTTAGTAATCCCTTTTTCCCTGTAAGTAATCCCTTTTCCAGACCCCCCAGGGCACAACCCACTGCACCAGACCAGGAAACTACAGAACCCCTCATTGTCATTCTGGTTCCCTGATTACCACATCCATGTACCACAAAAGGCTAACTATTAACTATCCTATACCCACCAAGGAAAAGAAGTATCTATCTTTCCAATTTGCTTTTTATTCACTCCCAGAGATCCCAACCCACCCCAGCCCCACCCCCGCTTTACTTTCTCCTGCCCACTTAACCTACCACCAATGAATTTCATGTAATTATCCTTCTTTAATAATGTATTATTTAAAAAAAAACATTAAAATACAAAAAATTGCATGATGAACAAAATACCAACATTTAAATAAAGACCAGATCAAGAAAATGCAATGCCAGGCCCTATTGGAGCTGGAGGAAAAATACTGTGTCTCCACACACTCTCAGATGATCTTGCCACAGTCTTACCAACAAGACTGAACTCATCTTATCTAAACCCCTTTCCATTTTTCTCATCCTCATGTCAGACCTCTCAGATTCTTCCCTTTTCTGACTCTGAGATATCATCCCTGATATATTTGTCATCTTCTTTCCCACTACAGGTCTTTCCCTGATTAGGTATTTCTGTTGAAGTTGCAACCACACTCACAGACACTCAAGATTCAATCTGCTGCTGTAACTTCTGCTCTGTCAACCGTGGCATCTATTCAATTGTGGATTCTAACCCAACCCAATCCATCATTTCTATTCCTGCTGCTGCTCTCTCATTTAACCTAACAGTTGTGTTTGCAGCTCAACAGCAATCTGTTGCCAGTTAAATACCACTTAAGTGCCTCCTTTATCATGCTATACCTTTGTTGCTCAATTCAGTCTCAGAAGGGGTTTTCTTTTTCTCCAAATTTATGGATGTTTTAACCTGTTTCCAAGAGCAGGCCACCTTGTCCATTAAATCTTCAGCGATAAAGCTAGAAATAATCTCCCTGCCTGTATATGACTAAGGAATTTTTACAGTTATGTGACTTAAATCCCTAGTTTAGATCTTATTTATGGTATGTCTCTTATCTCTTATAAAGTGTAAGCTCCCAGAGAGCAAGCAACGTGATGAAACGTGCATATTCTCTGTCTCTTCTCTCCCTCCTTTCACACCACCCCCCATGCTATGTATGTGAGATGATTGAGCAAATAATCAATTTTAATTTCAACTACTAATTTCTCCACATTAGAGATTATATAACACTAGCCACTTAATTGCTGGTGGCCCTGAGGAGAAAACAGAGAGGTTCATGAAACTTCACAAATAAATGTCTCCCTAGGGGATTGAACATTTTTTATTTGTTTATCAGTTGAAAGCTAAAATGTTCAACATGTTCTCAACCTAAGGGAACCACTAGAGAGCAACCAAATACATTAACACTGTCACCTTAAAATAAAGTAGATATTTTTAAAGTTTAGGCTGATGATTATCTCAAGTGTGCCTCTAAAAGGACCAAAACATTTTTACTTTAATTAAACTCAATAATATCCTACTAAAGTTATTACTTTAAAAGAATATTACCACATAATACCCACCCTTATATCTACACAAAACAAAAATATTATTTTTAATTTTCCACAGCACTAACGTGGGCTTATAATGCAGCTGGAGAAATAGCTTTTCTATTTCCCAGATATTTGGGGGTGGGTAGGGGCAGTAGAGCGGGAATTACTTCTAAGAAGACACACATTCAGAAAATGGCTTACAGACTTCTGTTCAAAAACAGTTATTTGACAAGTGTTCATTGAGCACATACTCTGCTAAAACTTTTCCAGATGTAGAATGAGGAGAAGCCATGATTACTGCTTTCAAAGAGCTTTTAAGATATGGATGAACAAAAGCTTTATAAATTATGTAAAAAATAGACTGCAACATAACGTAACATAAATCACTTGATTTAGATTATAACTGCTCTAAGAGTACAAATAAAAGTGAAACTCACAGAGGGTTATAGTAGTTAGACAGGGCTTCACGGCAGAAGCTATATTAACAAAAAAGATCATTAGTCTTTATTCAAACAATAGTAAAAAAGAGAGAATTCTAGGGAAAGATTCTGAGTGTAAACCAAGTATATTTGAGCACATGAACACTGATAGAAAACGAGTGAATTTAGAAATTCAAGTGCAACTTGGGTTCATTCGGGTACTAAACTAAACAACAGAAGTAGGCTGACAGATATTTAGAATTTCCAAATTGTGCATGTTATTTTTATTTAATAAGTCTTATTATAGAAAAATACAATAACAATCCCCTACATATATGGTCAGACTCATGAAATCTGACTGCATTTGTAGAGAGTTAATTCAAAAGTAATTGAAATTCCCTTAGTCTTATGGGTACAATCAGTCATACATTATTCCATTTAAGAAGTATTTTTAAATGCTCACTATATTCCCAAATGGGACCCAGGTATGAATTAAGTGTTCTCCGAGACATTTTGAAGTACAGTGAGGATCCAGATAAACTGTTTTTGGAAGGTGCAGGCTTTTCCAACTTGAGCATTCAAGAATCAGTATATAAACTTGTTAAAACTGCAACATTATGGTTTCTCCATGTGTTATGTAAATCTTAGTAATCTACAATCTTAACAAGCATCTCCAGCCCTTCTGTTTTACATGGTTGACCAACATCCCACAATGAGAACACATCCCTAGGACCAGAACTGAGTGTAAAAGCAATTCCACTTCAGATCATACTGAAATGCTTGGGACCTGACTTACTCTCTAACCATATTAAAATCAGACAACTGGGCAAAATAAATAAAACAACATAGGATAACAGGAGTTGCAAGACTTACTCCTTAGAGCAGTAGTTCTCAACCTTCCTAATGCCGTGACCCTGTAATACAGTACCTCACGTTGTGGTGACCCCCATAATATTATTTTCCTTGCTACTTCATATCTGTGATTTTGCTACTGTTATGAATCGTAATGTAAATATCTGATATGCAGGATGTATTTTCATTGTTACAAATTGAACATAATTAAAGCATAGTGATTAATTACAAAAATATGTAATTATATATTGTGAAATATTTATTTCTAATTACAAATAAATGAAATTTTGTCTTGAAGCATGGTGTAGCTACTTTTAACAGAGTAGCTGCTTTCAACACAGCAGCTGCTTTCTACATAGTAGCTGCTCTCTACACATGTGTGACCAGTCCACATAAGTATATTATGGTGCCAATCCCGTCACATACACCTGTATTTGTATGTGTATGTGATGGGGTTGATACGATGATGTCATCACACCGGGTACACGTATGTGGGCATATCTGCATGTGGGCAGACCCACCTGGAGACAGATAGAAGAGCAGTGTCTCGGTTCCTAAAACCATCAGAAATATGTGTTTTCTGATGGTCTTAGGCAACCTCTGTGAATCGTTCGACCCCCAAAGGGGTCACAGCCCACAGGTTGAGAACTACTGCCTTAGAGAAAGGTGAGATACTCGTATGTCAGGGATCATCACCCCTACATCTCCTAGATACTTAATCTGTCACCTCCCCTGGGGGGCAAGTAATGTTTTGGATTTCTATATTGGCTTGGGGAAAAGAAATTTTCAGAGGATTTCACTTCAACTTTTCCACTATGTTAGCTCTCATTCCACATGTCATGAACCAAATGTGGATCTTACTCCAACTGACAAGTCCCAATTATATACTCCTATCTCTACTTAAATCAACAGTCTGCTCACTGCAAAAAAGGAACCCTGCAGAAAACAAGATGGAAAATGGAAAATAACTGTAGACAAGTCTGTAAACCAGACTGTAGACAAGACAGTCAAAGGACTGTAGACTAAGTAGTAGTCTTGACATGGTATCATTGCTAGAACAGAATAAGGTTACAAGTATAAGTGTATGTAACTATTGAGTTGGAAAATACATCTCTTCTATACCAGTTTTTAAAAAAAGTATAAAAATTAGTAGCTATTCAGATGATGTGGACAATATTCGTTTACAGTTTGCCCCAGGAACAAGGTAACCCTTTTTTCTTCTACATAATATATTCCAAAGAGATTAAGATCAGCTGGATATCCTATAGAACAGGCATGTCCAACCTGTGGCCCAGGACAGCTTTGAATGAGGCCCAACACAAATTCTTAAAACCTTATGAGATATTTTTTGCAACCCCCCCTTTTAATTTTTAGCTCATCAGCTATTGCTAGTGTGTTTTACGTGTAGCCCAAGACAATTCTTCTTCCAGTGTGGCCCAGGGAAGCCAAAAGTTTGGACACCACTGCTATAGAACATCACCGTGATCCATAATACCAATGATACAAGCATTAAGCAGATTAGTTAGGAAGAGCAAGACAGTGCTAGTAGAGGCAATGCGTTGTACGTCTAGGAATACTGCTCTAGCAGTATATGTGACACTAAAGGCTGACAGCTGCAGTACAGCCTGGAACAAAAAAGGGCCCGGTGGCAGATTCAAAGTGTATTGAAAGCAGTCCTTCCACCTGGGCCATACAATAGAGCAGAATCTATAGTGTCAGATGTTAAGACATACACTGTGAGTTTATGGCAAGCTCTGAATCACAGTGCAGGCCTTAAGGTTCTGAGGGGTTCTGCAATGACTACCCCACCTGCGGCAGTGAATTAAATGACTTTCAGGAAAGAAATTTTGGCATGCTACTGATCCTGTTAGAGGCTGCTAATCTGACCATGGAACATCAAGTGAATGTGTGTCCAGATTGTCCATTTGAGCTGGGTTATGTTAGACATGCCAAGTCATAATCATGCATGTTCTAAGCAAAAATCCATTGAAAAAAGTAAATAATACATCCATGATGAAGTTTAAGCTGGAGCAGACAAATGAACTGTGTGAGCAGGTAGACTAGCTTTTTTTAATAAACTTCATTTTCTTGAATAGTTTTAGATTTACAGAAAAAAACTGAGCAGAGCACAGAAAGTTTCAATTTTTCCCACATCAATACTTACATTTGTATCATAAATGTATTATATTTAAAGAACTGATAATATTATTATTAACTAAACTCATTATTTTTTTTTAGTTTTCCTTAGTTTTTACCTAACATGCTTTTTTGGTCCAGGGTCCAATGACTATTACATACATAATACCATATTACATTCATTTGGCTTCATTTTTTATATATTTTATTTCAGAATAAATACAATTTATTTACTAAAGTTACTTAGAAGAGAATGACTTTACTAAAGGCAGGATATGCCTTCTTAAAATTTCTCTAAGAATTTTAAATATGTAATTTCATCAACCTTGGTCTCCTATGTCAAAGAAGCTCCTTCCTCCTTAGCAAAGAATTTGTATATGGGCTATCTGTTGCTACCCTGTGACAAGATCAGGGAAACTATGCATTCTGTCATGTATGGCCAGTTACCTGTTGACCCACAGGCCACTATCTAAAAGAGTGGGGTTGATGCCCTACTCCGCTACTTTAGAGAGCCATAGCTCTCCTTCTCAAATTTAATCAGATCTGTTTTCGGCAGACTTCATGCTATGTAGGTCCTGCTGTTATTTTACAGGATTTGGGTGCACATCCTATAGAAATACAGAGTAGAATGACTTGTATTAAAGAAAGGGGAAAGCAATCTCATAGCAGCTTAGACTTCTACAAATTAGTAGAAGAAGGTAAAGGGGGTCAAACAGTGATGGAATGAGAACTGACTCTGGGTGGTAACCACAATGCAATATATAAATCATGTAGTGTAGGATTGTACACTTAAAACTCCCATAATTTTATTAACCTGTGTCACTCCAAATTTAACTTTTAAAAAATGTACCTTCAGACTCTAATCCTCTCTAGTTCCATAATACATGTCTATTTTGTCTGGGGATCAACATCAGGCTGGCTATAGGTCTGAGTTGTGGAGGACATAGGGAGGGTTCACTGCAATGTCTTCCCCCAATACCTGCAACGTCAGCACTTTCTCATTCTTTCCCTACCCACTCTGAGTTCTCTGTCTCTTAAAGGTTGTTTTAGGTAGATTGAATGTACATGCCAACGTAGCAATTCTACCTATTTAAACGTATGGCTAATCACTCAGCTATGTCATTTATAAAACAAATTTTCATCTGTTTTACATTTTCCAGGAATTTGTTAATATTCTTTAATAACTCAGGGCCTCCACCCATGTTTTTCAATGTGTTTTTAAAATGAGTAACTGAGTATATAAAGAATGGTATTGATTTTTGTATAGGTATTTAACAAATAAAATGACTACCTTAAAAACTTGAATACTTTTCCTCTTGCCTGTATTTGATTCTTAAGATAATAATATTTTGTAAAAATAGTATTTTTCAAAATGTATTTGTTATTTTTCTTTTAATATTAAAGAGATGAGTTAGGGGTTTTGGTTTTTTTAACCCAATTATTTTGTTGGCAGTCCTGGCAAATTTGGTAAGATTAGAGAAAGGAATTAAAGAGTATAAAAATCATAATTTAAGAAAGAAAAATGTCCCAATTAACAAATGATATAGAGAAAACCTAAAAATGTTCTATAAAAAAAGTACTGAATTAATAAGTGAGTTTAGCAATGTTGTTGGATATAAATCAATGTCAATAAATAGAGTTACTGCAATTCAAAATGTAACTTCAAAATATAAGTGTATTTTTGAAAAATAATTCATAAAAATGTAATTCACAATAACAAAAGTTCATTTCTATCTTGAACAAATTGTTCCAGAAAATAGAAAGGGAATAAATGGTGCTCAGTCCATTTAATGTTAGTACACTCTTGATTCTGAACTCAGAATATTTCAAGCAAATAGAATTATAGGTCCATTTCATAGATATGTCTAGATGAAAGACATCCTAAATAAAATATATATGTATTGCACAGTATATTAAAAATAATTATCATGATCAATAGCATTATCCCTAGAAAAGAAGAATGGTTCTACATCACACATAAAAAAAACTCTATCACTGTAATTCACCACTTTAACAACTAATAGGAAACTAGTATTATTTCTTAATCAATCTAGAAAAGGTTTTTCATAGAATTTAATACCTAAATATGCAAATGAAAACATACTACATATAAGAAATTGGAAAAATAAGGCAAGTTACTTTGTTATAGATATATACTGAGAATAAGAAATAAATATTATATCTAGTAGAAAACTGTTAGATTGATTTTGTCTGACATCAGGAAAAATTAATACGTCCACTGTTAATTCTATTGAATCTCTATTGGGGAGTTAGCCCTGCAACTAGACTAAAAAAAAATTCTTTTTTTTCAAGAGCAAACAAAAAAAAAAACAAACCAACAAGTAAGAACAAAAGAACTAGATAGAGTTGTGCAACACATACTCCATCGTGGTTATCACCTTGTACGACAGAGAGTGCAATACATTCCACAATGTCACATAAGTGTAATTGGATTGAGGAGTAAAGGGGAAAGGAGAATTTTTTAAACCATGCATTAGTGAGAAAAAGAAAGAAATTTCCTATCTTTACTCAATTCACACTGAGACTATCTTCCTCTTAGGTCTCCTTTTTCTTTCTTTTTTATGTTTTGTTACTTCTTTTTATTGTGGTAAAATGCACACTACATGAAATTTACCTTTTTTACCATTTAAAAGCATGCAGTTCAGTGGAAGTTAGTACATTTACAATGTCCTATAACCATCACCACAATCTAGTTCCAGCAAAGGCTAAGTGTAAGAGCAGCCCTAATTTTGGAAAGATATTTAATCCTGTGGACGCTAGGCAATCTAGACTTGGAGGTTTCTCTTACTAGATGGTGTCTGGAAAATTAGTTACCTGTAACTAGATAAGAAAGTATGTTACAGTTCAGGAAGTTACAATAGGGAAAGTAAAGGCCTTATAGAGAACTATGCATAACTGCAGTTCCTCCAGGTTAAAGAAGAGGGGTTGGCATCCAAAAGGCCCTAGCTAGCTTGTTCTTTTGACCTTTGATCTCCTTCCTGATTCAAATGCTGACTCTATGACCACCTCCCTCCAAGTTCCCTATTGTGAACATACTCTTTCATTTTCTTAGTCACTGTTTATAACTATCCTAGCATGTAGCAGAATCTAAGATTAATTTGTATAATAACATACATATAAAATAAAAAACACTCAAAGGATCAAATATCAGAACTAGTAAGAGAATTTCTTAAGTGATCTGATTTTAAGAACACAAAAATCTCAATAGTCTTCTTATATACCAGCAACACATGTTTAAAATGTAATATAAAAAATATCCATTGTTAATAGCAATAAAAATTATTCATTATATTGGAATAAAATCACACAAAGTTGTTTAAAACATCTCAAAAATGTTTCTGAATTTCCTGAGTAACAAGACCTTAATTCTCCATAGATAAATCTCTAAAATGAATGCAATTCCAATAAAAATACCAACAAGATTTTACATGGTTCTGTAACAGATGGTTTTTAAATTTGATATGAAGATATAAAAGATCTGATTGCGATAAGAACATTTTGAAGAAGATCAAGGCTGACTATTAAACTACAGTAATTAAAGTAGTATGGTGTACTTGTAGGGATAGACAAAATAATCATTAGAATGGAATAGAGAGCTCAGAAATAGAATTTACCTCACACCAAACACAAATAGCAATTTTATGTGGCATAATGACCAGTGAGAAAAGGAAAACTTTAAATTCAGAAAAACTGTAGGAGAAAAGCTTTATGTCTGTATTCAGGATAATAAGGAATTATTAGATAAATCACAAAGAATATATACCAAAAAGAAAAATATTGATATATTTAACCACATTGAATTTAAATTTTGTCCCAAAAGAACACATAAAAAATGGAAACACAAACACAAACACACAAAAATGGAAACACAGAATGAGAAATTATTTTCAATGAATAAAATTTACCAAGGATTGGTATCCAGAATACATATAGAATATCTGCTTATCAATAAGACAAAAATAACTTAAAAACAAAAGACTTGACAAAGGATATTGAGACAGTTCACAGAAGATAAAAGGTCATTGGCCAATAAAACAACAACAACAACATTTATTTGTTTTCACATCACAAAGTATGAAGATAGGTGTTTCTTAAAATTGGACCAGCAACTCAATAAATTTAGGTCTAACATCTCCCATGTTGCAGGAATCTAGGCCTGGCAGAGAGAAAGCATCACCCAAACACCAAAGATAGAAGAGGAAGGGGTTCTCGTTCATACAGTGGAGCCACAGCAGACAAAATCGAAAATGGTGGAGTTCCCTGACTCACTCTGGTCCTGTCCTTCCGTAGGACTTAGAGGCTTTTAAACAAAGGGGCAATCGTGTTGCCTTTTGATTGGTGGTCCTAATGCCTTGGTATGAATTCTTGGCGGGCTCTTAGAATTAGGATTTATTGTTTTATTGAGGGAAATGTCCTTGGGATTTATTCCTGTCCTTGCACCTGGGCAGGAAGTTTCTGGCATGCTAGATGTGGGTGTATTAACTCCTTAAGGCAGGGCCTCCTGCTTCACCTTATTAAAAATTGCAAATCTTCCCAAAAGATGCAACAGACTTCTGTTTGCATTGTATTGACCAGTTCTCAAGATCCTTACTATTTCTAGCTGTAAGGAAAGATGGCAAAGTGGGAATTTATCCAGGAGTTAGATACATGCTTCCTTCTCCTTAACCAAAAATATAATTTTTATTCAAGAACACAGACTTACTCATAAGTGTGTCATAAGGTAATAACGTTAATTCAAAATGTAATAAATAAGAAAATTCATGGGAAACAGTATTAGGAATTATCCCAAACACATTGCAAAGATAAGAGAGAATAATCTAAAATTTGAGACATATGTAGAAGAGATTGAGAGGTTCCCATATAAATCTAACATTCCAGAAGTAGAAAATAGATAGAAGCAATATATGAAAAAGCAGTCTAATAGACAGATTTCTCCTGAAATGAAGAGATATAATTCTTTTGTTTTTAGAAGGTGGAATAGGAATGTTTTCTCTCTTCCAGATGAGAGGAAGTCAATAGAATAGCATCTCTGAGTTGTCTTGGTGCCTTTATTTACACCACCTCCAGAAAGTAGAGTGACTTATATACTGAATGTATTTAAGGAAAATCACAGGGCATATGTCCAAGTGACAGAGTAAGCAGAAGCGGGGATGTTGAGTGGTGGGAAAAGGATTGTCCTGGTCTATTATTAGCTGCCTCTAAATTAAAAAGATAAAGAAAAGAAATGTGGGAAGAGAAACTTGCCTGTTAGGAGGCCCATTAACAGGTATCTCTAAGTTAAGGAAGAAAAGAATACAAAGGAAGGAAGTGGACTTTTGGGGACCCCTGACTAGATACCCCTAAAATAAAGAGACAAAGTCCTCAGGGAAGACATGCAGAATAAGGAATCAGCCCTGGCCCACTATCAGCTATCCTCAAATGGGAAAGATACAATGATCAGAGAAATGCAGGACAGAGGGGAAATAGCCCCCTTATCAAGCCCCACTTATCCTGCTTCCAGAACTCTGCTATTATACAGCTTTGTTTCTTTCAAACGAATCACAAAAGAGGGAAAGGGGGAAAAACTTCCACCAAAGGTACAAAACCCCCAAACAATGTAAGGTGGGGGGCTGCTTTCTCAGGTCAGTCCGTTCCACCTCTTGGAGTGTACTTTAACTTTTCTGTAATAAACTGTTGGCTTTTCTATAACAAATGTTAACTTTTCTATATTTTCAAACTGTCTCTTGACTGAATTCTTTCCTTTGAGAGATGAAGAACTGAGGGAAACTCACCATTTTATAGTAACACAAGTATACAACTGCTCTCCACGACCTCACCAGGCAAGGGCTCTTCTTATGGGGAGGTCCTCCTGCCTGGGCGTGAAGAGGTAAATATGGCTAGTTTTCAAGTTTCATAGTTAAAACACACCCTAGATTGACTAACCTAAAACTAACTACCACCAACCTGGCCTGTACCTCTAATAAAGATGACATTTTGCCCTCTATCATTATTTTTTGTTACTTGGAGACACTTGTTCAAAATTCATGTGAGGTGGAGATTGGCTACTTATTGGGGTTAGTTTAGAGAAGACTTCAAGATAGTTCTCAGATTTAGAGGTTAAATCTAATATAAAATAAATAAAACAACCCTGTGACACATAGTGAAATGCTGCACATCAATTATAAAATCTTAGAGACTATCAGAAAGAAGAGAGATTATTTCGTGATACAGCTCTTGACATCCAAACTGGGAAAGCATCTATATGAAAGAAAAGACAAGGATGGATAGAAGAGATATAGTAATACTATAATTAATGGTTTAGAAACACATTGTATAAAATGACAATATATTTCAACCAACGTATTTTTAGACTATTGAATGTTATAATCTTTAAACTACCCTCCATTTATATAGATCATCTCTCTCTGGCATTTTTACAGATATTGTAATGGTATTTTTGTTTTCTAAGTTTTTATTGCTGGATTGTCAAAATACAATGGATTTTTTTTTGAATATTCACCTTGTACAAAGTAACTTTGCTAAAAGAATTCATATCAAATAACTGTAGAATCCATGTGTAGATTCTTTTGTTTTTTTATATACAAAACAATATCTTCTTTGAATGCTAAACTTTATTTCTTTCTTTTTGTACATTATTCTTTTTGTTTTATTTTCTTGACTTAATGCACTTGTTAGCTCTTCAGTGAATTATTGAATAGAAAGGGTGATAGTAAGCATTCTTGTCCATTATCGATATTACAGGGAAAGCTTTGTGTATGATTGTAATTTCTTCCTTAAATGTTTGGTATATTTCTCAATATGATCCTTGAATCATGTTTTTGGGAAACTTTTAAATTTTGGATTTACTTTTAAAATAATTACTAGAGAATATAGATTTTTATTTTTTGTGTGTCGGTATTGATAACATGTGTAGGAATCTTCTATTTAAATTTATTGGCAAAAACAGTTTAGAATAACTGCTTGTGTTAATTTAAATTCTATAGGTTTTGTGGTTATCTCCATTTTCTTCCTGATATTTGTAACTGGTGCTTTCTGTCTTTTAAAATCAGTTTTGAAAGTGGCTTATTACTGTTACCTTTGGATTTTTAAATTTTGTCTATCACAACTTTGTTGATTCTTAGGGATATATTTAGAAACATTGTTATTTTATCATTTCTATGAGAACAGTCCTTGGTCTGCTAGATTTTTTATATATATATATATATATATATATATATATATATATATATAATCACTATATTCATAGTCTTGGTAAAAAAATTATTTGGCCAACAGCACTTATTTGTTAAAAAGGGTTACATTTTTGTTTCACCCAGCTAAAAACAAAAGTGAATGTGATAAGACAAATTAATGTTGTCACCAATTAATATTAATACTTGTCTATGTTTATGACTATTTTTGTAAAATAACCTGCATGTGCATTTAAAAGAGAAATGGAAGTTAAAAACCATTGTGTTATCAATAATTATTTCCATCATAGAGATATTAGTGATATATATCTTATCTTTGCTTATGTGTTTTCTAAAATTTTTATAATATATTAGTTTTTAAAAATAAACAAATCGAGCTAAACTACAAAAAGACAAACAGAATTGATGGGGAAATCTAGTGTTCAGCAGTTCTGCATATTTCTCCATTTCTCTATTTTCATTATCCTAACTTTAATCAAATTTAACCACTGGGGTGCCTTGTGGAATATAGAAAATACTGAGGCACAGATTCAAAAGCCATCAATGACCCAGGTAGATAATAAAAATTCACTTCCATAAATTTCATCTACCATTACACATAAAGAATATTCAAGGAAAGAACCTTGCTCTATTTCTAATACACAGAAGGCATTTATAATTGAAATTTCATTGATATGAGCTCAGGGAAGCATCAAGCATTATAAATATAATTAATTCATAGTAAAAATTGGAAATAACACCTAAAAAGATATTGATATAATGTTTTACATTTGAATGAAAGTAAATGTTATTGACTAACTGCTGCTTAATGAGTAGTTAACACTTAAAAACATTAAAATTTGGGTTTACATATGGTCCTTTAATTATTGACTTAGCTATGAATAGTGGGAATTTTCATTGAACTGAATGCACATGCTAAGGGTTGCCCATGAAGACTGTTGTAATTGCAATATATAAGCCTCCTAAGAATAGTCTTATTCTGAAATACAGGAACACTATGCATTAATTTCATAGAAAATGATGTATCTTTTTAATTTTAAAGACAATATAAATTTTCCCTTCCCATGCTCTTCTAGTTTAATTCAACTTTTGACTTATCATTGAATTCTGCAGCCCTCCCTGATAAAGATTTCCAAATAGCCATTTAACCTTTTGGCAAAACCAGCTGGAGTTAAAGCTACTTTAAATTAGTCAAAAAAAATCTTAGTCTCTAAGTTCCTTTTAACCATTATTTTGTGTGGTGTGTGTTGTATGTCTGTGTGTGAAATGAGAATTTCAGTTTACTTCTGAGACTGTAGTTTTTACTGCTGTTTGGAGGTGCATGGACTTTCCTACCTGCATTCTTGATGACTGAATCAAACGGTCAGGTTCAAGTCCTCTGGCTCTAAAACTTATAAGCTAGAAAAGCTTACTTAGCCTCTTCAAGTCCTTGAAGAGTGAAAATAGTTACTTGCTTCATTAATTTGAAAATATTAACATAAAATGTATCACATAATTATTATGATACCTAGAATAGACTAAGTACTAAATACATTTTATCTGTATACTACTAAGAAAATGATCGTATTTATTAATAGGATGTAAAATATTCTTAGTGGCTTCTATTAGGCAAAGTTGATGCACATTGTTTTTGGGGTCTGTAAATATTTATCTTGATTAAAGAGCAAAATTGGAAAGTTTCAATTTCTTTTTTAGAGAATATTGTTTCCAATGTATGGTATTGCTTTTTTTTTTTCCCCTGTGGGTAACAGAGTTTTTATTATCTTTTCCCAATCTACCTCTGGTTAATCAAGATGCCCACAGACATTTCCCTATTTTAAACCACTAAATGACTGTACAAATGGCTTGTAAAGACACTTGTAAGCCACACTCAAGGGAATTTATGAATATAGCTGCTACGTTGGTTGCATGTAGAAAGAACTTAAAATCTACTACTGACCAGGAAAGAGTGTTAAATGTTCAAAAGTGATTTAGAGTTTCTAAAATAACATTATCAATTAATTACTGTCTCATTTATTGCACTTGCCCACAGAAATGTGTTTTTCTTTTCCTTGACCTAGTTTCTAGAAATGAAATTGATTTTGTGTTATATCACTGCATCACTTGAAGGCTCCTAGGATTGAGCCCCTATGCAATTTTGCTCTTGATTAAATCAAATCAAACTGACAGTTACCTTGCTACTGTGTCCCAACACAGACTCTGACATGGTGGCAATTTTCTGTAATAATTTTTCAGTAAACTATAATGGAGGAATCAGAAGTTGAAATTATATAGATTATGATATCATGCACAGCTTTGCTCAGTTTTCATGACTATTTTAAAAATAAGTAGAATTTGAGGATTATCCAATCCCTAAAAACATTACTGAGCACTTGCATCGGACATGGTACTAGGCTCTGTGACTGCAAAAATGAGCAAAGCCACAATTCCTGCCTTGTAGTTACTCATGGCATCATGGAGCTAATTCAACAAGGAGAAAATGATCACAGAGTGTGTTTTGATTGCACAGCCATAAGCATATAAATAATCTAAGGTTTCCTCTTGAATCCCAGAAGTAAAAACATAAAAGGTAAAGAGAGTAAGAAAAAATAATATTGTTGAAAATGGCTATATGCTTCTTAAGAACTATGCTATGTTTTAAATATAATATTTCAATTAATATGGCAACATTGCAAGAAAAAGATCATCATTCTTATTTAATAAATAAATAAATAAATAACCCTTTCTTATTTAATAAATGAGGAAACTCAGACTTAGAGTATTAAGGTCAGGAAGTTAATAAATGGTAGATTGAGAATTTGAACTGAAGGCATAGTGTAGTACTGGGAGAAGAAATTAGGTTACAGCCTCTGCACCTGTGCTTGGGGACAGACGAAGAGGGTCAATAAGCCACCAATTATTCTCCCAGAGCACAGGAGTCACCTCAGCTTCATATCAAGTATCCAGATCACTGAATTAGAACTTTCTGGCTTATACTAGATCATGAGTTTACTGAAAGCAAGGGTATGATCATTATCATATTTATGTCGCTTTGCCTTGAATTCTGCTCAGTTAAAGACTAGTGAATAGTGTTTCAAACAGTTAAGCATTTATCCAACATAAAGACGCCTTTAGGTATTTCAAAGCAACCACTTGGAGGTAAGTGATGCCAGTTTCAGAACTGGGGTCAGAAATGTATTCTACTGTAGCACTTACATGCATAATTAAAGTGAAGCATGGAAGTTCCAAGTTTCCCAGTAAAAGGAAGTGGAATGTTTGCTGAAATATAATAAGAATCAAGTTCATTTGTTTCATTTCATATTTATTACATTCAACCATCACTATTTAAGCTAAAAATTCCCTCAAAGATTTATTATTTTTAAAAAAATCCTTGATGTTAAATCTTTAATTTTTTTATTGATTAAAAGGGGACTAATATATTTTTCTCATTTTTAATTCTCCTCCATACTTTTACATTACAAAAACAATTAGATCCAAATCTTTAAGAGCTTCTTATAGCCAGGGTTTCAATAAGCCAAAGTCATGGAGTTTAAGTAGATGTCTCTATAATTCCCTATAGTTTCCTCTATATTTTCTTACTATTCCCAGTGGTAATTTGGAATCTATTCATCTATCAATAAACATTTTATTGAGCTATTTCTATGAATTGAGCAAGAAAAAGACATTCTCCTGTCTTAAATTAGTTCACAATATAGTTTTAGAAGCCAAAAATAAAACCAACCTAAATAATGAGTTGCAATATAGTGAATACCCTAAGGTATGTGAATAAAAGAGTCAGAGGAAAACAGAAGAGTCCCAAACTTGATAGAGGATTTAAGGAGATTCCAAAGAAGAAATAATTCATCTGCATCTTGGACAATGAATAGGAGTATAATAGCTAGCAAAAGCAGATAAGCATAGTCTAAATAAAAGGATCAGAATGCACAAAAGCATGAGGAAGAGACCTATGAGACATAAAAGATGAGATATTGTCATTCTGAGCTGGTGGTTTCCTTGGGAAGTAGGCTTTATCCATTCCTGGCTTATACAAAATGGGTATTTTTCTTATCTCATTTTGAAACTTAATAGATTTGTGGCAAAGGAAAGCCACAAAGATCCAAATATTATGACTTCCCTTATTTTCAAAGGCATGTAGCAGAAGTGACACCCAGGAAATGGACATGTGTGCCAGTTTAGAGGCTCTCTCTTTCAAGCCACCTTGGAGAACTGTCCCACTGGTGCAACAACTAACAAATGAACGTTGTTCTTGCCAGGCTCTCTTGCTCTCTCTACCACACCAAATCCATCAAACCCTGTAGTGATGATCCAGAGTTTACCAAATAGTCAAGGCTATTCTTTGTAGAGTTCAAAATTGCACTATACATCCTGATGTGGCCATTTAAATCATCAATTCATTCAATACACTGTAATTGATACTAGATCCATGGACTATGGTGGCATTTATAGATTATTAGGGCATACATATAAATAAACAGGAAATAACAGTATCATGTGAAAATATCAGAGGAGTTTTGAGAAGGCAGGAAATAGTTCCCAGAGGAAATCATTATCTAAACTGGGACCGAAGCACATAGTTATAGATCAGCTAAGAGAGGTGCAGAGGAGAACAGGAAACAAAATAAATAAGGTTGCCAGGTCAGTGAGAAAATATTCAAACCATTTACTTTATATAAAATAGACAAGTCATCTAGCTAATATTTTTTGGTAGTCTGGCTTCACTTTGGAACAACTATCTACAGGTACTTGGACAGGCATTAGTGGTCTACAGTGAAGGAAGGACATCAGATTTTAAAAGAAATTGTATTATAATAATAACACCCCCCCCAAATGCAAATACATAAACTAGAGTGACAGCAGCACTAAGAAATGTGCTACAAGATCGTGGGTTGTTCGGACATGCTGTGTTTTATGGAGACACACATTAGTTGACCTAGAGTACGAGTGCAAAGTCTTCCTGAATTACGTGTAATACCATATGGAGAAGGGATGATGACATAAAAGTGCATACCCATCACTATTTTATCATAGTAGGTAGTAGCAAAAATATCTAAATTGATATTTATTTTAGAATATGAATTTTTTTGGCTTTAGAATTATAGAAGTAGGGTGACAATATAATTTGTCATCTCAACTAGCATGATGTTGAGAGTTAAAGGGAATTATATTAATAATTAGAGTAGGAAATCAGACAGGCAGTGAGAAAGTCTCAGGCAAACCTGGGCATACAGTCTTCTATAGAAAAGTATTTGCAATGAACATGTAATGCCGAAGATGTTAGATTTCACAGACGATGTTTTAACTAGACCTAAACATTACCTAAATACATATACTTTAAATCCTTCCTAAACTACATTCATACAATACAATACCAAGACAATATCTAAATTCTACCATAAATTTATCAATGTCAAAAGTCTAATGAAGTATGTACACAAGTTTCAAGATGTACTTTAGTTCCCTATCTCTTCAAGAGAAAAAAATTGTTATTCTAACTTAATTTCAGGAAAAATGCATCATGTAGTAGGATCTGTGTTTAGTGTGTGCCAAGCATATTTTAGGACCAAGGGACACAGCAAAGAACAAAAACAAACAAAAATCTCTACCCAATGGAGCTTAAACTTTTAAAATAAAAAGTACATTATGTAATATGATAGAAGGAACCAACTGATATCAATAAATATTTTATTAACTGTTATAACTAAATAATAAGAAAATAAAACCAAATTACTGAAGCTTGGAAAGAAAGAAATACAACTGTAATTTATTTATACCATCAGTTAAAGAAAAAAGGTAAGATTTGTATAGTAATAGAGGTACCATAAAACATTGAATAAAATTCTACTAACATCCATAAAAGAAATTCTAAATGGATATAAATAAAGTAAGCATCAAAATTACCTGTGAAATTGTTTTACTTCTCATTATTTCTAAATCACAGTTGTCTCTCATCTTCTAAATGTTTCTAAATAAATACTTTCCTAGATAAAGCAACACTTTCATATTATCTTCTAAGTGGGAAATTGGGAAGAGCTTCTATGAGTTTTCTGTAAATATGCTCTGATATACTTTGGATTTCCTTTAAAGAAACTAAAAAAAAAGAATTACGGAGATTAGTGTGGAAGCAATCATGTGGATTGGCATCAATAAAGTATTGGCAAAGTGAACACAAATGCTGAAAGTAGAACAGAAACTGTGAAGGCCAGTGATTAACTAAACAATGGGGTATCAGTTACATTAGTAGCAAGGATTATTCTTTTATCCCATGTAAGAAAAATTAGAAAATAAAGCCTCATTATAGTACATGTACTTTGGGAAAGAAATGAGTTGTTTTGCATCTGAAAGTTTCCACTTAAAATGGTGTCGTGAAAATGAAAGGTCTGAGAGCAAAACACATATTCCCACCATGTTCTTCAAGTAAAAAATGACAGATTATCCACAAGCAAGGTTGGTTCCCACTAATACCAACCCTTCCCTTCTTTCTACTGTACAAAACAGTATAGAAGAAAGAACACAGGCTCTGTAATTGCATAAACTTTGCTTAAATTTTGCTTTCAATATGTATTAAATGAGTAAACTTTATTATTTAGGCAAGCTCTCTGAATCTGTTTTCTTATCAGTAAAATAGATATACATCCACCTCGTAGAGCTATCATAACATTAGTAATAAAGAATATAAACTAGTTAGGAAAATGCCTGAGACAAGATAGGCGTTAGTATTTCTAATTGAAGACAGTATAACTATATCATGTATATAGATAATATAATTAAGTTTTTATTGCTGCAGAAGGAAGAATCTTAGTTGTTGGCATTTTTTTAGTAAAACTAATGATGTTGCAAACAAGGAAGTAGTATTGAAAAAGGCCATTTCTACCAGTGGGTAACTGCTAATATAGTTGTATGTCTTCCATGATTTAACCCAAGTGATGCAATGTATCATAAAATGTAAAGCTAGAATTTCCTAAGGACATAACTTTTATGCCTTTGGATAAAAGAAAATATGAACTGAAAGAAGGAAATTTTGCTGTTTGCATAGCAACTGTGTGAAAATTAATATTAACATTAACATTAAAATGCCTTCTGAGAAATGAAATCACTATCTTGAGATATTCGCACCCTCATTTTCATTGCAGTATTATTTACAATAGGCAAGACATGGAAAGAGCCTAGGTGTCCATCAATCAATGCATGGAAAAGAAAATGGGGTGTGTGTGTGTGTGTGTGTGTGTGTGTGTGTGTGTGTGTGTGGTGTGTGTGTACACACACATACTGGAATGTTATTCAGCCATATAATAAGGAAATCGTGACTTCTGCAACAACATGAATGGACTTTGAGGGTATTCCACTAAGGAGATAAGTCAGATAAAGACAAATACTGTATGTTTTCATTTATAAGTGGACTTTTTAAAATCTGAATTCTTAAAAATAAGAGAGTAGAATGGTGGTTGCCAGAGGTTGAGGGATGAAAGAAATGAGATGTTGGTCAAAGGTATAAACTTCCACCTATTAAGATGAATAAATTCTGAGGATCTAATGTACAGCGTCATGACTGTGATGAACAGCCTGGTATTACGTACATGAAAGTTGTTAAGAGAGCAAATCTTTTTTTTTTTTTTTTAATATGTGGGTAGTTCCTTGGCTGGGAAGAGAGCAGATCTTAAATGTTACACACACACACACACACACACACACACACACACACACACAATATGAGGGGATGAAGGTGTTAACTCACCTCATTGTGATAATCATATCACAAAATATATCAAATTATCACATTGTAAACCTTAAACATATGTGTGTGTGTGTGTGTGTGTGTGTGTCAATAATATCTCAATAAACCAAGAAAAAATGTCTTCTGAAGAAGTTACCCTTATATTTTGTGAGAGACTATGGCTTTTTCAAAATGTTACAATGAGACATTTTTAGTATTTTCTGCTTCAGCCTGCCAAGGAAAACAGCAGATGGGAAAGAGATGAATTTGTATCTGATTTCATTTTGTTTTAGGCTACCTTTAATTATTCAGAAAACAAATCCCTTCAGAGAGAAACTGGTGCATACAAATAGTACTTAAAGTACTTATAGCTCTTCATTAAATTTGATTTCTGTGTCTTTTGGCCATTTTAACTGTCATTTTTCTATATTATGTGTTATATTTTATTAATGGTTGCTTTCCTTTTGATTGCTCATCATTTTTCATTTTTGCTTTCCTTCTTGTATCTTAAGCATGAAATACATCTGCTTTAATTGGTTTAATAGCCAAACTACCATCTACAACTTTAGTTCTCATATTGAGTACTTTTTATTTCTAATTCCAAAGGATGTACTTCCTGACAGAAATCCATTTCTAAGAGATGAAGATTTGTCATTTTTCTTATTTTTAGTTAGTTTCATCTAAGATATGTTATTTTTGCTTTGATCTGTCTACAGATTAATACCCCTAAGTATTTCTTATCTGTATTATTTAATAGAGATCAAAACATTTATAGCCTCTTTGAGCTTATAATTTATTACTTATGACTGAAGTTGGGTAAATTATTAGTTTCTCAGCATGAGATGTGACATGAGATACACATATCTTATCTAAGAATAACAATGGAAAAGCATTAAAAAATTAGAGTCAGCATTTTTGTGAGGCTTTTAGAGTAGAAAACCAGGAGCTAGAGCATTACACATTAAGTTCTGAATCTTTGGTTGCCATGTTGTATTATCTACCTAGGACCAGCAATGGGGAATGGGGGTAGGGGATGCTTGATGCCAAGTTAACTGTTCAATTCCAATCAGTTTATTCTAGAAAAGATCCTGCAATCTACGTGTCTCGTAGTGCAAGAGCAGATCCTGAGTATAGGATTTCTGTGAATGTTATGTATTAAGATATATCCTAAGGAAATACTGTAAAGAAGTGAGGAAGTTGCAAAGAAAAGAAAGAGTTGGCAAGCCAAGTCTCACGGAGGGTAGCTTTGGGTCAGACCCCACAGGGGTCTCTGGAAGCATTGCGTATCACCATTCTGAGATACTCTATTTCTGAGAAGGGAGCTAAAGTCGTTTCCCATCAGGAAAGAGAAACAGTGAACAAATCATTATATTGAACTGGAAAGGAAGTATAAAAAGTACATTTGAGAATATATGGATATTAGCTAATATAGCCTATTTTATTATGTTTTTTAAATACTCACAGGTTTTTCATTTTATTTTGTCCATGTATTAGTATTTATTTCCCTGCTCCTTCTTAAGATTCTCATAGTATTCTATAAAACTTACTAATTTAAGAAAAAATTTTCCCTTTACAATTATCCATCCATGCATTTAATCAAAAATCCCCTTTCAATTCTGATTTGTACTTTTTTTTCTTTTTCTTTTTCTTTTGGGGGGGGGGGGCGGGGCGGTATTTCCCTGGCTGGGAATTAAACCCAGGCCATGGCGTTGAGGAAGCTGAAGCCTAGCCACTACACCACCAGGGAACCCCTGATTTGCACTGTTTTCAAGGAACAAAAAATCAAATTTTCAATTCATGGATCTTAACATTCTTGGAAGAATCTTAGAGTTGAATATAAAGAAAGCATGCTAGCATACATTCCAATACATATCTTATGAACATGAATTTCAAATTACCTGTGAAAATATTTCAGGAAATCTTATCTGTTTTCTGTTTAGAACTCAGAAACCACTTTTGTCTTAAAAAAGCAGAAACAGCCCAAGAGTTATACTACACGCATAGTACACACGTTTCTTCAAGATTAGCTTTTTAATTAGTGCTGCTCCCCAGCTGTTGGTTTTCAAAGTCATGAATATGGATAGCTTCAATGTGGCATCACTAAATGACAAACTGGTGATTAAAAACCATATCTTTTCCCCCAAATAGCAGAAAGGGCCTCAGACTTTTTTCTAGTTAGCCCTAGCACAAGAATTTAATAGAATATGTGATACCATTGCTCCATACATAAGAAGAGGTTAAGGCAGGACCCACTTTTTGCAACTAACTATGCTAGGATCAGATATGAGGAACCATAACACAGTGTCACAGCCTTTGGTTAGCTCACAAGCTGTGATCATTCCTATATTATTTGTAGGGATATAGGACAGCACAGTGCTTAAGAACATGGCTTCTGGAGTCAGACAGCCTGAAGTTGATTTCTAGCTCTACTACTAGCATGACTTCAGACGAATTACTTCACCTCTCTGTGCCCTACACTTTCCTCATATGTATTCATAATGATATTTACCTCAGTGCTGTAATCAGGAATATTTGAGTTAAAAATACATGTAAAGTGCTTTTAACATTTAAGTCCCTAATATCTTTAAATTATGCATAACTATAACTCTGTTTTGTTATAAACAAACAAAAAAACTCACTGAAATAAAAATAACAGTGCTAAAAGATGTCATCTCTCTCCCTCATTTAACTACTCACAGGGCAGAGGTTCTCACAGCATCATGTGCAAACTGAGCACCAATGTAAAATACACCCTTGCCTATAGAGTACTCTTTGAGTTAAGATAACTTATATACCTATCAATGACTAATATAAAGAATAGTAAAAATGAGATGTGATCATCTACAATGGAAAGAAAAATAAAACTTTCCAATAACAAAAACAAAAGAAAAATTAGGCTAATTCTTGGCAAGGTTTTTTTTTGTTTTTGTTTTGTTTTTTTTCAAAAGAAAATTAAGAACTTAAGGAAAAAAGTGTATAAACCTCAGACCTCAAGCACTGTTATCATGAAGTTCAACAGTACCATATTTTGCTGTGTCTAATGCACCCCTGTGTATAATGTGCACCCACATTTTGGGCCCAAATTTTCAGGGAAAAAATCTTACATTTTAATTTTTATCTGTTTATATTTAAGTACTTGTTTTTTGTATTATAAGGGAATTTTAGCATTTATTTTTAACATAACTCATATGGAATTTAAATCATATCAACAAAGAAACAAGAACTCATGGACACAGCCAACAGTTTAGTGGTTACCTGAGAGCAAGGGGGGAGGTGAGTAGATGAAAAGGGAGAAGGAGTCAAACATATGGTGATGAAAGGAGAAATGACTCTGGGTGATGAACACATAATGCAACACATAAACTATGGACTATAGGAATATATACCTGGAACCTACACAATTTTTACTAACCAATGTCACCACAATAAATTTACCAATAAAAGAATCCAATCATCATATTCTGGGGTATTATTTTGCATTTGGATATTGCTATTGATTTCTAGACTTACACTTTTAACTTAAAAGCATAAATAAAAGAACGAAAAACACATGGATACAGAATTAGTACTACCCACATATAATGCATATCCTTATTTTTACGTCACAAATTTGGGCACAACAGTACTCATTATACACAGCAAACTATGATAATAATTGCTCATGCTACTTCAAAATAAAATGTCTTGTGCAAAGCACTGAGTACACATATCTGGTAAGTAGTATGGCCTTAAGGATGGTATTTATTACTATTATTTACCTGGCATAGTTCTATGCATAGTCATAAGAAATATTCAAGCATAGAATCACTGACTTAACTAGAAATCATGTGACTTTTCTTAAAATTTGCTTGGACTTTTCTAACCAGTATTTATGCAGAAGTATATCCAAACCATGTCAATTTTAATTTAAATAATATATAATATATTTTTATTTTACTTAATTATGAAAAATGTAATCAATCAAATCCATGATTATATTTTTTAATATTCAACTTGTAGTCCACCTTAAATTTATTCAAAGAAAGCCAATCAATACATTTCTTCATACAAAGCATTTTGAAACTTCTAAAGTACTGTATCATGCAACTATGGTGCTGTTAAGTAATATCAGTAATATTTAATTAAATTCTTAATTTTAAATAAAACATAAAAATATGATCCCAGTAAATTAAATACATGGTAAGCCTAACACACAAGTTCAAAAGCAGGAAAGAATGGATGTAAACCAAATTAGAAAGAGATAAGTAACTTAAAAATTATCCGAGTGTCATCTTGACAATGCTGGAGATAAACTAGTAGCATTTGCTGTAAGATCTTAAATGACATTTCTAAAAGTTCTACACATGCTACAAAACTGATAATCAGTGTTTCCTGCTTGGGCTAAGCATTTCAAAACAGCATTTCCTATGAATTCTCATATTATCATGCTGTATTCTACTTGGGCTTTTTCCATCTTCAAATATATTGGTCTTCTAAGGCACATTTCTAAATTGAAATTAAATAGTAACCATCATTAATGATATCTGGTATCACTTCTACAAATAGTCCTTTCGATTTAATTACAATGTATCCAAAGAGAAAAAAAAAACCAATAATTTTTCTCATTAGTAACCTAGCATGATAATGGACTAAAAATTTCATTTAAATAAGTCTACTACTTCTTTCAAGGTCATAGGGCTGTTTTCCTCAAAGAATTAGCTCTGATTATCAAGATTACGTTCCCTTTCAATCATAAAGAAGTTTTATGTACAAATGTTCACTTGTCCTTAAAATAAGAATTATAGTAGTAAAGGACTATTTGTGTTAGCACATTTTCTTTTTTTAAAAATGTTTTTGTTTGGTAGTGAAAAGATAGATTGGTATATGATACCTGTATTAGAAAAAGCCTGGTCATTTTATTTATTATATCTGAGATTCTTAAACTTCATTTGCACAAAAATACTCTTAACAGATATTTACAGACTCAATAGATTCCTAAAGACATATTTATTTTGATAAAAAATATTTTAAAGGAGAAATATATTGTTATAAGTCATTTCAAGTGGTCTGGACATGAAATTAATAAATACATATTTATAAGGATAAGAATTTAGAAATTTGCCATTTAAAATCTCAAAAACATATTAATATGCAAGGAAAGATAAATAACTATGGAACTTTTTAAAAAGATGACTTCTGTTTAGAGAATATTAGCAATGACAACTCATCAATGAAATATGATATAGAAGTATAACAGGTTAAGATTTTTTTCTAGGCATTCCCTTAATAGCAATTAAGTTATTAAATTAGAGCCTCTTAGAAGGAAACTTCAAACTTTAGAACAGTAATTGATTACTTTTAAAATTTTAAAAGTAATAACTCATTTTTAAAATTTAATGCAACTTTAAAGAAAAACCACTAAATTCCAATTAATGTTAAATGATTGAAGAGGCATTGCTTAAGATATTAATCATATAATTTTGTTTGCTCTAACTCCTCCATAATAAAGTGTTAAGTACGTAGTAAGATTCAGTAACTATTTATTACTTATGAAATAAAATTCTTAATAAAAAGGAATTTTAATTAGCTTCATCTCAAATTTTTCATTTGAGATAATATTAGATGCCTTTAATGGATATTCCTAGCATAGTACCTGATAATTACATATACTGCTTCTAATACAACCATCTAGGGAGAATTTATTATTATCTTTGTTTTAACATAAGAGAAATTAATAACTTTCTTAGGTTTCCACAGCTGCGAAAAGACTAGGGAAGTATGCAAATTCAGCCCGGCATGCTGGAATTTAAAATCTCCATTGAAAAGAAATGCTGTCCAAGCCTGTGTCCCAGAACACAGGTAACTTCTACATAGTTTAACTTAAAATGCCACAAAGTACTTTATAAAAAACAATTTTTTAAAAAAAGAAACAATTTTTATTTTACCAATAAATTATTTGATTTTTATCAATACAGGGCACAGAAAACAGAGTAAATCACTTGATACTACACTTGATCTTAGCCAAAAGGCCGAGAAGTGATCACTTGAGAAATGTAATTATTTTATTTTATTTTTATTACTAACATCAATATGCAATCTTATCTGTAAATCTTTCTTTGAAACCCTAATCCCACTGTCCAATTGCAAATACTATGTAGTTTAAAATCCTAACTGAAGCATGTAACTTAAATCATGCATATAACTAAACCAAGAATCACATTTAAAGAGATAATGGATTCTGTCCTCTGTCTCACAAACGTTACCAACCAGCAAAACTTTCCTATAGGAAAGACTTAATATCAATTACTTAGATATCTAAAACTGTTTTAAAAACTATTTTTTAGTATACAATATTTTAATGACAAATAAGGAGTTAACCAAACTGGGAGGTCTTCACTGTATCTCCATTAAGAAAGAATTTTTAGATTAAATCTGCAAAATGTCTGATTAAATGGTGAAAACAACCTATTACCAATTAGATGTTCAATTCATGGAGTGGTCATCACCGAAACCCTGTAAATGCGCTACAATGTGAACATACCTGGTTGGGCTAACTAATGTCCCTTGTACATTACTACACGCATGGCTATTTGTCTACCGAATGCACACTGTATGAACTTTTTTCCCTTAAAAAAATTAGGTTTATAATTTGCATAGATAAACATTATAAATTATTCATAAGCTTATGAAACCTCCTAATTAATGAGTCTCTCAAATACAATTTTCTTCTCTTCTGCCACTAAAACTTAATTCTCTATCTCCAATAATTTTTACTCATTCATTTACATCAATATGTGGATAAAAGAAAATTCATTATCTATGTACCATTTCAGAACAAATGGAAATTAAATCAAGGTGGGAATAAGTTAATAAAATTGTAGTTTTAAAGTCTTCTCAGATTCTCCAGTTACCTAGTAATACTTGCTGACTCTTTAACACCTGTGCAGTACCCAATAAATGGAAAAGTTAAATAAAAATGTTCTTTTTATTGAATTATAGTTGACAAGTATTAAATTAGTTTCAGGTGCATAACATAGTGCTTTGATGTTTTCCATTTACTATCTGTCACCATACAAAGTTATTACAATATTATTATTAACTATATTCCCCATGCTATACATTATAACATCCTGTGACTTATTTATTTTATAACAAAGTTTGTACTTCTTAATTCCCTTCACCTATTTGACCTGTAAGATGTTCTTAATAAGACTTCATTTACAAAACATTTTAAAAGATGGGAAATGGCTCCCAGTGAGTAAGGATATTATTTCCCTTCCTCTTACTGGGTGTACCAGTGGTCATGTACCTATTTCAGAGTGTTTCTCACTCTGGCCTTGCTTTTCACTGTAAAAACCAGATTAATTATTCTGAATATCCCCACTTGACTTCCTAAAAATGATCTAAACCTTAATGTCACAAAGGGAACCACTGATCTCCACCTTGCCCGTAACCCTGCTTCCTCCAATCTTCCATATCGCAGTAAAGGACATTATCCATTTGGTTGCTTAAGTCAAAACCCAAAATCCATCTCTTTCTCACAACCCCCATATTCCAGTACATTACTAAGGTTTGTCAATTTTAATATTAAAATATATCTGAATTTTCCCATGCCTCTATGGGGCAACACATTTCTCAAATTCTTGAATTGTTTCTTCCCTTGCTGTATTGCACTACCTCTGCCTTCTCCACACAACAGTAAGTATGACGTCCTTGAAATATATGTTAGGTCATCTCACCTCCATCAATGAACTTAAATACAAGTCAAGCTCCTTACCACGTGCACATGTGGTCCAGGCCTACTCAGATTTAATTTTACAATATTTATAACACAAATATTGTAATGATGATCAAGTATTTAATAAACAATTTCTTATTAATAATATTTATGTGAGTTATCTCAAAAGTCTGAAATAATTGTTATGCAGATCACTAGCTGAGTGATACATTGTTAGTGGGATCATTGAGGTTGCTTTGATGCATTTAGTTTATTGAAATCAGGCTCAAAAGATGCAAGATACAGTTTTAAATCCAGACTTGCATTAAGCTTGTTTCAGTTCTTATTTTTTATGAAAGTGTAAGTAAAAGCTTTCTCCAGTAGTCCGGTATTAGTAAAGGGCAGGAAGTAGTTGAGTGCCTTCTCACTGAGCTGATCGTATTCCTCACTGACATCTACCGAGAAGGTAATAAGATGCTTTCTTTTAAAATCAGAATTTAAAGAAGAATCAGTTGAATGTTAAATTAACTGCTCTTTTTCATTGATTGATGGTTTAGTTTCTTTGAAGAATTCTTCATTGAAGGGATCTGTAATCCTGTTGCTTTCTTTTCTACGTGGATGAAATTACTGATAAAAGGACACATTGTGACCTTCCAAGTGACTTACGATATTCTCCTTCATGTTGGGGATAGGTGCAAGTCATTCTCAGATAGGAAGTTGTGCAGAATTTCAAAATCTTTAGACTGACCACTTTCAATACACACTTTCTAGAAGTCCAGTTTTTAAATCATTGACTCAATTTTGTTGATTTTTTAATATAGTGATTGAGCTGTTTTGAACCCAAGTTGAGTTTGTTTATTTCTAGAAAAATATCTGATACATATTCAAGACTTTGAAGCAAATTACTGTCCTGATACTTTGGAGCAAGATGGAAATAGTCATCTTAAAAAAATACCTAGGATTCATGTCTAAGTTTAATCATCTGTGTAAGCACTTTGCCACGAGATAGCCACCTTACCTTCTTATGCAAAAGGAATGTGCTGTGAATACTACTTATTTCTTCACTCAGCGCTTTAAACAATTTGGAGTTTTGTGGTTGTGACTTACTCAAATTTACAACTTTTACAGCCTCATCAAAAACATCTTTCAGTTCACTTAGGAAGAGGCCTGGATACAAGACTTTGTCTATGAATGCAGCAGGGACTCCATGGTACATGGGGTGCTACTTCTTTAATTCAACAGCATAGGCCTATGAAACAACCTGACATAGGCTTGCCTCCGTCAGTGCATACACCACAACAATTCAACAAACTAATGTCCTTTCAATGACATAACTGTTGATTGCATTAAAAATACCTTTGCCTGTGTTACACTCTGTCAAGGGATAAAAAAGCAACAGGTTTTCCTCAATTTCATTTTCTACCAAGTACCTCATGATGATGAGTAAAATAGATAAATCAGCAACAGCTATACTTTCACCAATTTCAACTGCATTCTCATTGCGTTTTTTTCCTGACATCATGTATGAAGTAACAGTTGGATGCTTTTCTAGGCGCCATAATTTATGTATTCTTTGTTTTTATGCATAGGATGTTTAGTTTCTAAATGTCGTGTAAGTAGAGAGGGTTTCATATACCATTTAATATTTCCCCACACACAGAGACTTAGGACAGTCATCATCCCCTACAAATTAAAACCAATACTTAATATACTCTTCAGAGTATTTCCTCTTCTTCTGTGTAGTATCTGAGGCACGCACCTTTTTACTGTCTCCTGGTGTGGGTGTACTTGTAGCTGCAGACACGTGTTGAGAAGTACTTGGGGACAGGTTATCATCCACATCAAGTTTTGTTTTTTTAAATCATTCCTGTTTTCAACCACTGATCCATTGCTTACACACTTAAGTTTCACTGTCAATAATAACTGAAACTATGCTAAACATTAAATTAAAAAAATCTACTTAAAAAGAATCATGATTAAAGACAATACATTTACTTTACTCAGTCAATAACCAAACTGATCAACCAGTTTGGCTATGGATGTATTTATATATTTGGGGACATTCTAGAAACATCACAAATGGATTGTTCTGAAACTGTGTGTAATGACTGGTAGAAGAGCAGTTTAGGGGAAGGGTTCCTAGCCACACCCTCCCCAATCATCACTCACTAATGTGATCTAATTTTGCAGTGTCTCCATTAATGGTGATTCAAACTTAACATTTATTATTTCATAACTAAAGTTTTGCACTTTCACTTTACTTGTTTTTTTGTTGTTACTGATTATTTTTTGAGTACCCCTGAATGGCCCAGCATGTACCCCCTGGGTCACTGCTTGGGACCCAATGCTCTAAGATCAGGAGCAAGGTGAAGATGACTGCTTCACCATTTGTGTTTAACACAACACTGCAAGTTCTAGCCAGAGCAATGAGGCAAAAAATAAAGGAACAAAAGTCATCTAAATTGGAAAGGAAGAAGTATAATTATTTGTTTGCAGATAATATCTTACATGTAGAAAGCCCTAAAATTTTCACAAAAACAACTATTAGAACTATAAATGAATTCAGCAAAGCAGTATGATAGAAAGTTAACACACAAAAATCAGTTGCATTCTTATACAAAAATGATGAACAATCTGATAAAGAAATTACAAAATAATTTAATTTACAATAGTATATTATAATATTGTTAAAATAGCAATACTATCCAAAGTGACCTACAGATTCAATACAATCCCTATTAGTATCCAAATCACATTTTTTGCAGAATAGAAAAACCCATCCTAAAATTAACCTGGAATCTCAAGAGACCCTGAATAGGCAGAATAATCTTGAAAATGAACAAAACTGGAGGACTGACACTTCCTAATTTCAATTCTTATGACAAATCTACAATAATCCAAACAGTGTTGGATTGGCATAAATGCATATTGACCAAAGAAATAAAATAGAGAGTCAAGAAATGAATTCTCACATATATGGTCAAAAGATTTTTGACAAGGGTGCCAAGACCATTCATGGGGAAAGGACAGAATTTTAAACAAATGGTGCTGTGAAAACTGGATATCCACATGAAAATAAATGAAGTTTATTTAACTTCATTTATTAACTTATCTAACACCATTTACAAAATTACAAAATTAACTCAAAATAGATCAAGGACATAAAAGTAAGACCAAAGGCAATAAAACTTTTAGAAGAAAACATGAGACAAAAACTTCGCAGCAGTGAAAATGGTAATGATTTTTTGAATATGACACCAAAAGCACACTTATCAAAAGAAAAAATAGCAAACTAAATTTCATGAAAATTAAGAACAATTTGTACATCAGAAACAGTATTAACAGAGTAAAAAGGAAACCTGCAGAAAAGATTTGAAAATCACATATCTAGTAAGGCATTAATATCCAGACTATATAGAGAACTTCTAAAACTCAACAACAAAAACAACCCGATTTTGAAATGAACAGTGGACCTGAATAGGCATTTCTCCAAAGAAGAAATATGAGTGGTCATTAAGTACATGAAAAGATTATCAACATCACTAATCATAAGAGAGATGCAAATCAAAGACACAATAAAATGTTGCATCACAGCCATTAAGATGGCTACTATAAAAAGAAAAGAAAATAAGTGTTGGAAAGGCTATGGAATAATTGAAACCTTGATTGGAATGCAAAATGATACAGCTGCTGTGGAAAACAGTATGGTGGTCCCTCAAAAAAATAGGAATAGAATTATCATATAATCCATCAATTGTAGTTCTAGGTATATTCCCCAAAGAATTCAAAGTAGGGTCTCAAAATGATATTTGTACACTCATGTTTATAACAGCAGTATTCACAATAGCTAAAATGTGGAAGCAATCTAAGAGTCTACCAATGGTTACATGGAGAATAAAATGCGGCATATACATAAAATGTAATATTATTCAACCTTAAAAGGGTAGGAAATTTTGCAATATGCTACAATAAGAATAAACCTTGAGGATACTATGCTAAACTAAACAGACCAGTTACAAAAAGACACAGTACAATTCCATTTATGTGAGATATCTAGAGCAGTTAAAATCAGAAAGACAGAAAGTATAATGTTGGTTGTCAGGGGCTGAGAGGAGAAGAAAATTGAGAATTACTGTTTAATGGACAAAGAGTTTCAGCACTATAAGAACAAAAGAGTTATGGGATAGATGGTGATAATTTGACAACAATGTGAATTATTTAATGTCACTGCACTACACACTTAAAAATGGTTAAAGCAGTAAATGTTTTAAGTTACATGTATTTATCACAACTTTTTAAAAAAGCAAGCAATGGTTTTCCTGAAAAAAAAAAATGGTCAAACAAAGAAGGCTCTCTTCTCCATTTACCCTCTTACACCTTTTGTTTCCTTTTTTCAAGTTACAACTCTCAACTCATTAAGGCATGTATAAATTTCTAAAGTCTTCTATCTATCTCACGACATCAAATGTCATTTATCTCATGACAACAAAAGTGATTATAGATTTTGAAGTCCCTTGGGAATACAGACTCATCATAAAATTTCATATTGGACGTAAAGATATTCTTCTTCCGTATCATGGGCTAGAGAATTTTAATTTAACTCAGAGCTTCATATTGATAGAGTCAGCCAAGGAGGGAGGTCTTTGATTCTAAGAATAAAAACCTAAGTACCTTAAAGCATCTTTCCTACAGGCACATGTACAGGACCCTAGATTGCTTTTTCTAAGTCAGACCTTGACTGAGTAGATCATGGAGCTCTCTGTCCAAGCTTGACCTTACTTTATTGCAACCCATGTGTACGAGGTCAGGCAATTAATTCCATGAACTCATACTAGAAAAAGTGCTACATAACTCATTGCTGAATATCACTACTGTCACCTTTGAAGTACTCCCCTTGGGAAGCTATGCACTGAGGCCAGCGCCTAGCCCATCCTTCAAAGGAAGTTTGGAACTCCTTTTCTGGAATGGCTATCAGAGCTGTCATCATAATCTCGCCAAGGTTATGACACCTTACCAAGTTGTTCATACAGTGCTGCTGATGTAAGCAGATGGTGGTAAGTTCATAAACTTAATTGTCAGATTTTGAGGATGATGACAGCTCTGATGGCCATTCCAGAAAGAGTTCCAAAATTGCTGTGAAGGGTGGCCAAGGTGCTGGCTTCAGTGCTTAGCTTCCCAAGGGGAGTACTTCAAAGGTGACCATAGTGATATTCAGCAATGAGGTATGTAGCAATTTTTCTAGGATGAGTTTGTGAAATTAATTGTCTGACCTCATATAATTTAGGCAGTGATCTGCCCCAACCAGTCAATAATGTTGCAAAACTATTTATAATGCCAGGTGGGTAAGAGGTACTTTTTAACTACAGATACTCTAAAATTCTAAACCCCAGTAACCTTGAGAAGGTAGAATCCCAACTAACAACCACTGTGTGTAATGAAAAATGTTAGTGAGGAACGTGTTGCATTTGTCAATAGCCAAGAACCAGAAATTGAATCTCTATAGGTTGTTGTCTTTGAGAGTATAATTTTATTAAGCAATGTTAACCATAGACATAATAAAGACTATACAGATGGTGAACTCTCTCATTTGAAAAATTCCTTTCTGTCCCATTTACTATCTCAACCAGGCTTGCAGAAGGTGGAACTCACAATCTGAAAGGTAGGATGCTTCTCTGAGGCAGAGAAACAGAAAAAGGTTTTGAATTTGAATAAATGTGCTTCCTATTGTATTTATTGTACTTTCCTGATGCTGCCTGACAGTAATTTAAATACATGAAAAATACAGAAGCAACTAATTTGTCCCATTTATTTTATTGTAAAAAGTTCAGTTGGTAATTACAGTGACCTTGAACTAGTTAAGTTTTCTGAAATTGTTACTTCATTTGTCAAAATAAAAAGTACAGTAACACCTATTTTTCCACCTGTAAGAATTAAATTATATGGCATACATGGAGTGGTGTACACTTGTAATACATATATATGTTGCTTGAATTAATTAATTTATCAATTAATTCATTATCTGCTGTTAGCTGTCAGAATTAGAATAAAACATTAATAGTAGTGAAGTGGAACAAACTTAGTTCAGAAACAGAAGATCTGGTTCTGTTTTGTTTTGTAGCTTCATTTGTGAAATGTGGAGAATAAACTATATGACCTCGATGATCTACATGACCAATTTCAGAACTCATGGCATGTTTTCAACTATATCAAACACAACATAAATTGATAAGCAGACCAATAGACATAAGAATACTATTAAACAGAACAGATAAAGACTAACTAATAACTTACATTTTTAGCAGCTATTATATACTAATTTAGTCATGAATATTATGTGTGCCAAATAAAATTTTCTTTTTACTCAGTAGCTGCTTAATTTAGAAATAGGTTCAAAATAGTTTTATAAGAATGTAGTATTAGAAGCCTAAGAGTATAAAGGGGATGTAAGTAAGGGAGCTTTTAGGTGATAGAAATGACTGTGACCAGGGTTATAATCCCACATGAAAACTATCCAAGCTGCATACTTAAGATTTGTGTACTGCATTGTGGGTAAGTTATGTCTTAATTTAATACAATTTTAATTTTAAACATAGAAGATAAAACAAAGAAAAAACTATATGAAAAAGAGCACATTTGCTTCTAGGAATTATGGACCAGGTAATTCAGAATAGCCCTCCATTTGAAGATAACCAAAAACTCGGTGGATTAAATATAGAAAAAACACATTAAAAGCATCAAATTAGTTCCATCTCATATATAAATACCAATAAAAATATTAAAGAATATACTAGCAAAAAATTATAATATAAAATATAAAAATAATATTTATTCCCAGAATGCAAGGATGATACAATATCAAAGAATAATTTATATACTCCATTACAGTATAGAGCTATGGAAAAGTCATATGATTACCTTCATATGCAGAAAAGGCATTTGACAAAGTACAACAACGTTAATTTTAAAATGACTCAATTATTGCCTAACAACTACCAACTTGTCTGTCCCCCCGGCCCTGCCATGCATTCCCCATGACATCCTAAGGCAGGAGCTAACATGGAGGCCACGGGGGCATAGAATATCTAGGAGACAGAACTGACCCTCTCTCAGGGGTGCTGTTCCTCCCTCACTTGCTCATCTCACATCACCCTGTGTGGCCCCGGAGGATGGCTGGTTAGTCAATGACGGGTAAGATTCCTCAAGGGAGGAACAACCTAAGACAGGCACAGTCCCATTGGGGCCATCAGGAGAGAGCTTGGGCTCAACAAAGGTGAGACACAGCCCCTTACCCTCCTTGAAGTTAATCTCTTGCTCCCTGGCTGCCTTGCTTCCCACACACAGCTCAGACTAAGATCCATGGGATGATACTGGCCATTTCTCCTTGATGGATGTCTTTGTAATAACAATGACTCCATCTGCAGGGGTTAAGCGCTGGTATGTGAAGGCACAGTAGGTGCTGGAGCACAGTGGGAAATTTCAGGAAAAGCAGGTCACTCACAGACCGTGGAAAAACCAGTTTCACTTGTTTGTCCACCAATAAAAGCTAAGTGTTGGCCCCATTCAGCGTGCCCATCCCATGAGGCTGAAGCCTCTTGGCCTCATTTGTAATGTGTTCATGGCTACTGTGTTTCTTAACTTTGCATAGCCCTACTTGTTCATGTCATTCTAGATGCAACACTCAATTTTTTAAAAAAGCTTTAGGTTAATGAAGCTTCTAAAGCATTTAACTTAATAGGAAAATATTAGAGCTTTCCCACTAAAGTAAGATAGAGATGTTTCACTATCTCTATATTTTTATACAAAGAAAAACAATTAAGTAAAGAAGAAAGACTATTTTGCTTTTCTTTCCTTCCTTCCTTTCTTTCTTCCTTCCTTCTTTCCTTTCTTCTCCTTTTTTTTTTTTTAAGTCCATCGTTTCTCCTATGCCTCACCCTTTGGTAATCACAATTACTATGAGTTCAACTTTATCCCTACATATAAGTGAGATCATGCAATATTTGACTTAAAAAAAAAGAAAGACTACTTGTTTGTAAACAATATTATATACATAAGTGTGTGTGTATATAGTATATCCAAAGAATCAACGAAAAAAATTCTACAATGAGTTTAGTAAATAATCAAGTTATAAAATCAACATAAAAAAATACCTTTAATATTAAAACTGGTACCATTTGAAGCTATACTGGAGAAGTTTCCATTTACAATAGCAAATAAAATAATACCCATACATAAACTTTAACTCTATGAGGTAAACATGAAATTCCTCTAAAACACAAAAGAAGACATGAATGAAAAAAGACATAATCTTGAGCAGGAGGGCTACATAGTGATGGCAGCTCTCCCTACATTAATGTGTATATTCAACATCATCCCAATAAAAATACTATCAAGAGTTCTTTTTTCCCATGTAGTTATGTGACTTTTCAAATATTCATTATAAAGAACAATCAAGTATATAAGCAGGAAAACACCAAAGAACAATGAGACAGACTAGCCTTACCAGAGTAAAAGCCACTCTAATTAAAACATTGTGGTATTGTTCATGAATAGACAGACCAACGGAATTAAATGGAAAATAGACATAATACACATAGATATTTAGTATAATAAGGAAGTTCCCCAAATCAGTAAGGAGGAAAAAGTAGACGTTTCAATAGTTTGAAATAATCTGATGACTAATTGCAAAAAGAAAAACGTAGATCAATTCTTTACCATACACAAGGGCAAATTCCAAATAAATAAAAGAATTCATTGTAAATATTAAACTATACAAATAATAAAAACAGCATGAGTGAATTTTCCTATAAACTAGGTATGGAGAAAATTTCCTAATTATGACTCAGATATCAGAAGACATATGGAAAAAAGTTGTTAAGTTTGCCTATATAAAAGCAAAAAAAAAACCAAAACCAAAACCAAATTGCCTGGTAATAAAATACTATACTCAAAGTAAAACAACAAATGACAATATGGCAAAACTATTTACAACTTAGAGAAAAATGTTCCTAGTACATTAAAAACATCTAAGATGTAGAGAAAGAGAACAATAACAACCAGGCAGAGAATTCCCAAAAGAGAAATGCAAAAAGTCCATGAAGTGACACCCAACTTTATTCCTATTAAGAGAAGAGCACATTTAAACTGTATTCAGACATCATTACTTAGCTATCAATCAGTTCAACAACAATTCTGAAGTTGAATGATACATTCTATTAGCAAGACAGGAACTCTAATATGCTGCTGATGGGACTACAAAATGACATAAATCTATGAAGGGGAGTTTGCAAGCAACAAATTAAATAAGGTTTTCTCCTGTGACCCTGTAATCCTACTTGTAGAAAATTCTCCCAAAGATATACTGATAAAACTATGAAAAACCATATGCACAAGGCTATTCTCTGAAACACTATTTGTAATGGCAAAATACTAAGAACAACCCAAATGTCTGTGTACGGGGATCTGTGTGCATGACTGAACATCCAAACAATGTAGTTATCAAAAGAAATGAGGATTACCGCTATACTGGTATGAAGTTTATTGCTCAAATACACTGTTAAGCCAAAATAAATACACACACACACACACACACACACACACACAGAGAGAGAGAGAGAGAGAGAGAGAGAGAGAAACAAAAAACAAGTTGGAGGAAAACAAAGGAGGGGGAGGGAGTAACCTGTGGCACTTTTTTGGTTTTTGATTTAAACAAACCTACTATTTAAAAACATTGAGGAAATGTATAGGCTTGCTAGATATCTCTATTATATGATTACATATGAAAAAATATTGAATTATGTTTTTAAAAATAGCCCCTATGTCTTAAAGATACTCAGTGAAATGCAGATGAAATAATGATTTGCAATGACTTGGCAATTTTTTGTATTTTTGTATATGTTTAGAATTTCTATAATAAAAGTATTTTAAAGAAAGCATATGACTGATATTAATCGTGCTGGATTGCCAGGATTATTTTTAAATAAAAAGTAACATTTGATCATTAATTCATTAAATTCAACAAGGAGACTCAGAAAAGTGAAAATGAAAAATGAAAGTAGTACCAAGAAATGTTATTTTAGAGCCAATGCCACATATGTACTATTTAGATGGTAGAACCACTTGAATATTTTCTGTAATTTATAAGAAATAATCCCCTTTTAATTATTTGTTCACCATACGGCATGACTTTTCAACATTACCCAGTTTATATAAACCATCTAGGGTCCTCACTTATTTATTCAACATTCAAGAGCTTATGGAATGACTACTATTTTCCAGGCTCCCTTACACTGGAGATACAGTAATTACCACAAAAGACAACAATTCTGTCTTCATCAAACTTATTCTGATGAGTGTGACATATACCGCAAACAAAATAAAAAATAAGTAACAACAACAATCAGTAGAGAAAAATAAAGCAGGAAATGGAGTTAAGTAATAGAAGAGAGAAAGAGGATATAAAATTTAAAAGGACAATACTCACAGAAGCCCTTGTATAGAAGGTGACATCTGAAAAGAAGACATGAAATATTGGAGGATATGCTATGTAGATATTGGGTGAGAAATGTGTTAGAGCAGTGGCAACAGTCAGAACAAAAAACTTGAGGTAGGAACATACCTATGTTTGAATTAAAAAAAAAAAAAAAGTAGGCAAACTGGAGAAGAGAAAATGACAGGAGGAATAGGAGATGAGGATAGGATGTTAAAGTTTAAGTCACACAGGTCTGCTGGTCATTGTTAATACTTTTTCTTTTATGCTGATATAAAAAGAAAACTATCAAAGGTAGTATATGAACAAACAAATAGTATGGTCTTACTGATATTTGGACAGATCATTCTGTTTGCTTTGCTTTAAATAGCTGATGCCAAGACTTTGACCTGTACAAGCAGAGAAATGAGGTTGCCATTGCCTGAGATGAAAATGTCTGTGGAAGAACAAATTTATGGGAGAAGATAAGGACCTTAGCTCCAGACTTGTTGGGGATGAAGTTGAGTATAATGTTCATAGAAGAGGTCTGTACTGAAGGTATAAGTTTTAGAGTTGTCTTTATAAAAAAAGTATTTCATGTCTTGGATTTAGATTAGCTCTTTATAGAAAGAATATAGAAATAAAGTGTTCTAAGAACTAAACCCTGAGATAATACAGCATATAAAGGGATCAAAAACAGAAAAAAAAATTAACCAAGGAGACTTAGAAGGAGTAGACAGCAGAGTAAGCAGAAACCAGGTAAGTAGAATATACTGGAAACCAAGTGAAGAATGTGTTCTAAAGGAGAAGAACCGGTTATGAGGGTGAAGAACTGCTGATGGGTGGGTAAAGTAAAATGAAAATGGAAACTACCTATTGGCTACAGCCAAAAGGAGATTAGGGTGACATTGAAAAGAGTAGTTTTGGAGAAGTGGCAGGGTCAACATTCTGGCTGGGAGGAAAGGAGTTAGAATAAAAAATTATAGCATGTTCTTTTGTAGAATTCTGTTGTAAGAAAAAGCAGAGAAATGTATAATAATAAGTAGAGAGGTAAATAGGTAAACTTATATGCATACATATGTTTAAGAAGAGAAAAATAGCATGCATATTTGTAAACTGATGAACAATAGCCAATAAAAGTAGAAAAATAATCATGATGCCAGAGAGAGAAGATAAATGGCTGGGGCAATGTATTTCAGTGGCCAATAAGAGAGTGGATCTGGTGCATGAGTGCTGGCCTGAGGAGCAGGGACATTTCATTCCTAGTAACAGGGAGAAAGGCAAGAGGGAGGAGTGGGAAATGTGGGAGTAAAGTTTGTGGAAATTACCTTTTTCTTGCTTTTACATTCCCTGTGAAAGAGGTGGTAAGGTCATTGACCAAGAAGGAAGATGAGGGAGAAGATACCAGAGGTTAAAAGAAAAGGGAAAAAAACAAAACAAAACAAAAAAAACAGGAAAAGGCAATCTAGGGAAGCAGAAGGTTAAACAGTTAGGAAAATACAGTATTCATGTCAGGAAGCATTAATATTAATTTACCCTTAGGATTCGCTGCCATGAATTTGAATTGAGAAGAAAACTGGATTTGGTAGTTTTTGTCAAGACAATTTATCTCTGAGGGTTCAGTCATGAAACAGAGAAAGATATAATCACATTTAAGGTCTTACAAAGCCAATTTAAAAACAGGAGTAAAAGAGAAAAGAAAATGGAAAGTGAGGTGAAGGTATACACGAAGAAGTGATTTCAATGTTTAGCCATGAAGGAAGGAAATGTTTTCAATGTGATTTCAATGTTTAGCCATGACAGGACTAAGGGAGAGTGAAGGCCAGAACTGCCTTCAGTAGATTGTGTCCTCAGATTAACTACAAATGATTCTACAACCAAATCCCCTGACTTCATGTAAAGTCATGCACAAAAATCCCAAAACACCCAGATATGAACTTTTTTTGAAATCCATTTTTCCATTGTTATTCTAGATAATATTTATCAATGCTTTTTGAATTTCTGTTGTCAGATGATATTTCTGATTTTAATATACGAACTATTCTTGAGATAATAAAGGAAAATCTTTATTTGTATTTTATAAAAAGAGAGGTGATATTTCATCAAAACAGTAATATTATGAAGAGACATTTTCTTACCAAAGGAAATTTCTTGCATAAAAGTTGAATTTGTTTATTAGGAGATGAACAAAAATTATATGTTATTTAAGAATTAAATAGCATAAATATTTAATCTTAACGTTAAAAATTTGAGACATAAAAGATTTAGTAAATTAAATCCCTCTATAATCTCTGAGGGAAATAAAAATTTTTAAAGCCTGTGGGAAAGAATAGGATGTAGGAAGGGTTGTTTTTCAGTGGTGGTTGAATTGAGATTTAAATACAGAAAATGAGAGAAATAACAATTTAAAGGAAACTTTTAAAATTAAAAAATTTAAAAGTCAGACACAACAAAATGGCAGCATGAAAGGGCCCTCCAAAAAACTCCATTGGAGATTAGAACTAATAAAACACCTATTCCTCAACCAAGGACCCTCTATACATCGCACAAATCACAGCTAAGAAACCCACTCATCTCATTAAGGTACCTGCAGGCAGGCAGAGGGTTAAACAAAGGAGAAATAAAAGGGGAGGAACAGGGACACAGCCACAGGGGTCCCCACTTGGAACTCTACAGTTGGGGGAGAGAGGAGGAAGAAGGTGGTGGGAGAGCACTCCGGGTCTCACTTGGTCCACGGGGCAGAGGTAAGGCCCACAGGTGGGGTGTGAGATACCACAATGACCTCCCTTTGGCCCCAGGAGGTGCAGACCCCAGTGCAAAATTCAGTGACCGGACTTCAGTCTGGTTCCAGAGGATGGGGAGCAACCGCAAGGTGAGGAGCTGCAGCGAGAACACTCCAGCCAGGAAGGAGAAGGACAAAGAGGGCTGCATGCACGCATTTCTCACCCTACAATGAGCACAATCTGGAAGACCAGCAAATAGGACTGACCCTAAGGCTCAGGGCAGAATTGCATGCTGGGGAAAACAAGAAGAGAAAGGATCAATCATGCCCAAACTCCGGCATGACTCCCAGAGCCACAAGAAGAAAACAAAGACACAAAAGCTCTTTCTCCACAGATGGCTGCCCACCCAGTATCAGAAGCAAACACCAAAGAAATTATAGCTGGGAGGGTCCACAGAGGCTGTAAAAAAAATGATAAACCAAAGAGTTAAAGAGATGGGGACAGACGATCCATCAGAAACAGAGCTTAAAGCAATGATTATTATAATGACTAGATTAACTGAAATGAAGAATGGACTAAAAGTCACCAAACTAGATGAACAAGAAACACAAAGCAGTCAGTGATTTGCAGGAAAAGCCAGCAAAAAAACCACCCATTTATAACAGATGGATATGAGAATCCAGAAAAGTTAGGATGGTTTGAGATTCCTCTGGGATAATTGTAAGCAGAAGAATATCAGAACAATAGGTGTGCCGGAAGGGACAGAGGAAAAGCAAGGGATCAAGAAATTATTTGAAGACATAATGAATGAAAATTTTCCTAACCTGGCAAAGGAAGTAGACATACAAGTCCAGGATGCACAGAGAATCCCAAACAAGATGATCCCAAACAGGAACACACCAAGACACTTCATAATTAAAATAGCAAAAATTAAAGAAAAAGAGAAAATTCTAAAAACAGAGAGAAATGTAGGGAGTCCCTTATTAAGAAACATTCATTAAATTCTCAACTGATTTCTCACCTGAAAATTTACAGGCCAGAAGGGATTGGCAGAAAATATTCAACGTGGTGAAAACCAAGGATCTACAACCAAGATTAATGTATCCAGCAAGGCTAGCATTAAAAATTGAAGGACAGATAAAGAGCTTCTCAGAAAAGGAAAAGTTAAATACATCACCACCAAACCAGTGCTACAAAGAATCTTAGAGGGACTTCTTTACGATGGGAGGAGGGGTGGGAAAGTGGGTAAAACAAAGGAAAGAGATGGAGAAATTTAGTTTGATTGTTAATATAGAATCAAAAGCAATAAAAAAAACAAGTCACGGACACAGTCAATAATTTAGTAGTTACCTGAGGGTAAAGGGGGAGGGAGGTGGGAAAGAAGGGACAGGGACACAAATATATGGTGATGGAAAGAGAAATGACTCTGGGTGATGAACACATAACACAACACATAGAAAATGTAATGTAGAATTGTACATCTGAGACCTATGTAATTTTTACTAATCAATGTCACCCCAATAAATTAAAAAAATTTTTTAAATAAAAAAATTTAAACATCAAAATTCTCTAAGTCTTTACCATTATGAGAATAGTTATAATAATAACTGTTTTGAGAGTTTGTAATATGTACAGATATAATTTAGTTCTCAAATATATCATTTCAAAGATGACATATTTAGAAGATTCACTGATATGAAATCTGATATGATATTCATGTAGAATTTTATTTTTCAAGTTAATATGCATAGTAAGAGTCAGGTGTTTGTAAAAAAAATATATAGGTATATTAACATCAATGTAAAATTTGTGTGTATACGCAGATCTGTTGCCTGCTCACCTAATCACCTAGATGTTTATGGAAAGCATACTACATAGCAGGTGCTCAATAACTGGTGGTGGTATTAGTGGTAGTATTTCCTGAGATTTTGTTGCTACAGTCATTGCTGTTTGATTATTTTTATAATATGTATTATTATGTGTTTTTCCCTAAGAATGTTAAACTATTTAAATATATCATGTGAACATTGGACAGAACATATTTATGAGGAGAAAGAAGATTCAGGGAGATGAGTTACAAAAGCTATTGCACTGGTCTGGGCAAGAGATGATAATCTCAACCAGTAGAATAGTACTGGTTGTAGAAAAGTGGATTCCTGGAGGAGTGGAAGTGATTAGACTTGATAAAAGGATAGAAATGATAAAGAGGGAGGAATCAAGGGCTCAGGGAGAAGAATGTTTCAGGGGACAGTCAAGGAAACCAATAGAAGAGATATTTAAAAAGGAGCCCATAGTTACTCAGCTTGCAGAGAGTTCCAGCAATTGAGACCTGTAAAGAAATTCTAAACTTTATGAGAAAGTAATTATTACTGACATTTGAGAGAGCATTTTCAGCAATGGTGAGAATAGAAGTTGTATTGTAGTTAAGTGCTACTCGGAGAAGTGGATTGGAAAGTACTTTTGATAAAGCTGTATAGTTAGGAAAAGAGAGATTAGATAATAGCTTGAGGTAAATCAGGATAAAAAAAGGTTTTAATTTAGGATGAGAAAGGGTTAATCCAAACTACAAGAGAGAAGATAGAATATTGATGAAACAATTTTCGTGAAAAGTCAGGAGGAGATTGGTCCAAGGAGAGAAAAATACTCACTTGGTTTTGAAAAACACCTTTTCCCCAGAGAAAGAAAATAAGAAAGCACTTGAGGAAGTTGTGGGTACATTTTGAGGCAAATGTGGATTTTGAAAGACTTCTGCCTGAGAATCTTTATTTTCACACTGAAGTGGGTTTCAAGATCATTCATTGAGAGTGGTGATGTGGGATGAGGTTGGGGCTTGAAGTGAATGGTACATTTGTAAACAAAGTGGCATGAAAAATGGAAAATGAAGGGAGTTGGAATTTTTAATAAATTCAACTTGAGGCATTCCATGATATTAGTATACCCCAGAAGGGGCTGGGAAGATGGAGAAAAAGGCTGACCTCTCCCTTTGGCTAGGCGACCTAGGCCTTGAACTCAGTGGGGAAGGGGTAAGTGCTGCCTTTACCTAGAGGTCACTATTTAAATGCCTCTGGGCATTTTTCTTACTATAATAATTGTTAGTACTTTGTCTTATTATTTGTTGTGCTTAAGGAAATGAACTATAACCAGAAAAGAAAAACAAAGTGTTATGAGCGCATAATCAATCAAGTGTCTACACAATAGGCGATGTTTTCAGATGTACTACTTGAAAAACACAGATCAAAACTTAATCATTCACTGCAGTAACTTAGAAAGAAATAACATACTGCTTTTATGATATCTCAGGATTGTTTTTAAGCATACTCATATAGGTCATAAATACATTGATCCCAAGCATTACACATAAATGGCAGTTCCTCAGTCTAGTATCACCAAACTAAAACACATTTGAAATTGTCACTACAGGCTCAGCACGTCAAGTTTGAAATCATTAGATAGCATCAATTTTCCCTAATCAGAGGAGGAATACATATGAATTTTGATTCTTTTCTTTGGCTGTCAAATTGCAAATCTCACTTCAGTACACTGCTTATTAGCACCTCTATGGGAGTGTCTATAGAAGGTAAGACAGAAGGATATAAAACTAGTCACTTCTGTAAAAGGATATGTAAAGTTGTGTGTAAGAAGTTGAATTCAGGGCTAAACTTGTTGAATAATAATCTAGGAACTGCTTTCTCTGAATTAAAATGAATAGGAATAGTGTGTTCGGTGTATTCTGCTCTCAAATCTAAATTACTTCATTCCAAAACTGTTTGTCTACCTCCTGAGTTGACTTTCCTCTGGATCTGACAGAAAGAGGAATGGAAGTAGTACTAATCTGGCAGTCAGAGCCATAGGATTCTAGTCTTTGCAATGTCACTATTTGACTTACTTTTAGTGAATCAAATTTTCTGTTGGTTTTCACATGTTGTTTCAACACATCTATATTACGTGAAGGAGATAAGAGAAACAACATACCATAATAAATGTGTTTTAATTCTTTCAAATATGTATCAATGAATCTGTCTGAGTCTATATATTGGCACTTTGGTCTATGTTAATTTGGAAAGATAGGAATAAATGAGCCAGAATCACCCCCTAAAAATATTTCTTTCTGTCAGCAATATAATCTTGACAATTCATCTAATCTGTGCTGAGGATTTGTTATGTATACTATACTTTATATGAAATAACACACAATCTCTCCATCATGGAGATTACAGTACAAAACTTCCTTCTCCCATCCACTTAAGTATGCACTCAGCTAGCTATACCACAAAAGTAGAGTGTGGGTTGGGTTCTTGCCACACACAGCAAAGAGAGGGAAGATGAAAAGCAGAGCATAAGTATGAATGAGGAGGCTTAGGGAAAGCTCCAAAGACTAGGCAGAATCCCCCTAGCAAAACTGGAGGAAAGCATATTGCAGGTGGAAGGACCCATACAATTAAAAAAGGCAGCTATAGAAAGGAAAGAGTAGAGGTGAGAAAAGCAAGTTGGTAATAACAAATACTCCTTTAACACTTACTATGCATTGGGCATTGTTCTAAGTGATTTACATATATTAAGTACTCTATTCCTCCCATGAGGAAGAGGAGGAAAATGAGGCACATGGAAAGACATGAAGTCAAACATTAGAAGTCGTTTAAAATTCTGTATCAGGGGTGTCCAATCTTTTGGTTTCCCTGGGCCACATTGGAAGAAGAATTGTCTTAGGCCACACATAAAATACACTAACAGTAATGATAGCTGATGAGCTAAAAAAAAAAAAAAAAAAAAAAAAAAAAAAAAAAAAAAAAAAAAAAAAAAAAAAAAAAAAAAAAAAAAAAAAAAAAAAAAAAAAAAAAAAAAAAAAAAAAAAAAAAAAAAAAAAAAAAAGAAAGAAAGCAAAAGAAAGGTCTGCGCATAATTTTTGTAATGTATTAAGAAAAGTTTACCAATTTGTGTTGGGCCACGTTCAAAGCCATCCTGGGCCGCATGCGACCTGCAGGTCACAGGTTGGACAAGCTTGTTCCATACAGTTTAACTACTGTACTGAATGAAAACAAGTGAGCCAGTTTTGAGTAACATGGCAATATGATAACTTTATTTCAGGAGAGCTAATCTTTCAGTAGAGAAAAATAAAGAGCACATAAACTAATAAAATTATTTTCTTAGACTATGAGAGAACATATAGAGGACATATGAGAGAACTATGAGAGGAACAAATAAAAATAAATTTTAACCTTATTTTTCTTCCCTTGCAAGTGAAATGTTAGACCAGACAATAGCAAAGTCCTTTGAGCTATACAGTAAGATAAGAATCTGGAAAGAGAGAAAAGAGGGGAGAGGTGGCCCCTTCTTGTAAGGTAGAGGTGCTATACCTACTCTATAGCAGTTTAGTAACCTCACTCCAATACCCCCAAAACTTAGTCCCACTGTGCCTCTCATTTAAAAAAATGATAAGTTCTTGACATTGTTTCCAACAATCCTCTAAGAGGAGCCTTATCCAGTGCTGTAAAAAACCTTCAAGCCCTAGTCTATCTGTTCAGCCCTTCTTTTATGTGCCAGAGTTACAAATTTGTTAGAAATAAAGGATAAAAGTACTTTTTCTGCAGTTTAATATAGCATATTGCTTCCCCAATATGCCCTTGGGTCTTTACATATGTGAAGTTCTAAGTATGCATGTTTGTTTTGTGAATTTTTGTGTATTCATGTATAGGAAAGGGCAACTGGGGGTATCTAGTAAAAGGACAGGGAAAAAATTCTGCAAGGTGGGTGGAAACAGAGGTAGATGTCACTGGTTTGTAAAACCACTGAGCACATTAAGTTAGTGCCTCTTGGAAAACCTATTTGAGCATCACTTTGCGTCAGGTGTATGGATCCTGAGGAATGCGTAGTCCAAGAGAGGAGAGGGTTTCATCATTCTAGAATCTGCGTTTCTGAATTATCACAAGGTTAACCTCATACATCATACCATGTTCCAGAATTATTTGGTCTACTGATGATTCTTTCTTCCAGACTACAATTACATGTTATAAACTTTTCCATTTAGGTCCAATAATGTGATTTCTGATGTGGCTAATTCTGGCAGAGGAGGCCAGTAACGGGATGTCCTAAAGAAATGGACATAAAAGAAAAATACAGCATGTTCTATCTTTTACAGAGTAGGTGATCAATAAAATGTTTTCTTCTACTACTAGGTTTATAGTGGTGGTTAAAGCAGGATGTTTGTAAAATCTCTATAAGAAAATCTTGATGTTTCTATTATTGATACATTATTAACAGTAATACTACATATTACTTACATGGAGCTTTCCTTTCAGTGACAAGTTATCCACAGCCATTAAGGCAAATTTTTCGTTTTGTGTTGCACAGCCTCCCACAAGCTGATCGGGCTATTTTTATCTTACTCATGCTGTTCTTGCAAATCACTAGGATCTAAGTGCTCCACAGAAATCTAGAATCCACGTGTCACAAATCAAGTTTTTTCTTATGCTTTTATTTACTGTTTTATTTCTGTTACTACTTTTTCAGGAAGCATGGTCTTCCCTGAAATCCAGGAAGCCACAACGATCACTCTGATTGGCTTTAATGTAAAGAGTGAAGAGGAGAACAGCTGAGAGGAGAGAAGTATCATATATAGAAATCAGAAGATAACGGGCTTTGATTCCATGGGTTCTTACTACAGGACTGGAATCAAAGATTCAAGGGATTTGTTATTCTCCTAAAAGTGTACACAGACTTTGTAGATAGTCATTTGTGGGGTTTTCTGGGTAATGAGTTCCTCAGTTTCAACACATTCTCAAAGGCAGTCATGCCCCATAAGCAAATATGAACAATGTAGACAGAGAAAGGGAGGAAAGGAGGAAAGGAGGAAGTGAAGAAAGGGAGGAATAAAGGAAGACATAAAAAACAAAGAAAGGGAACAGAATGTGCACTCTGAAAGTCTCATTTACCTTATAACAAAAGAAAAAAGCATTTAGAAGAACTTACAAAACAAAAAACAAGAAAGCAATGATTACAAAAGTCACCTTAAAATAACGACAAAAAATATGAATGTGTTTGGAAGATAATTTAGTAACATATAATTCTATGCAAACTGTTGAGAATATTTTAAAGTCTTTTACCAAATGGTTCATGTCATGTTGTTATAGATTACACACATTAATATAAATGGAAAAATAAATGAACAAAAGTAAATAAATGTGTCAATTAAAATATTTATAATACCTTGAACAGTAACTGACTTTTAATTTGTGAGAAATATAACTGTCTTCTTTGGGGTATTAATCTTTCTTGGATATTGCCAGATTTTTCAAAGGGCCGCACCAAGTTGTCAGTTGGAGAAACTGACCTTTCCTGAGACATTTACTGTGAAATCAATGGTGTGAGTTTTACATTTTGTTCCAATGAAGCTATAAAACAGTTACACTAAAAGCAGGTACACAGAATTCCATTCTCAGCAATATAATGGACAATTTATCCTGAGGCCTTCTGCAATGATTATTTTCTTAATGCTACTTGAAATTGTTCTAAAACACCCTTTAAATGCATCAATAAGCTCACAATAAGGAAATAATTCAGTGCTAAAAATAAAAATTCAGGGAGGTAGGCTAGTACTGAGGGAATTGATTAATTCAAGTGGATAAGAGTTTTTCTTTTAATGATCACAAGCATGTGAGAAGACATGACACAATGTCTTGGTTCTTTGGTTGTGATAGGGTGGGAATAGGAAGGCTAACATAATCAAGGGATGTTTAAAATGTCACACACTTAGAATAAGCATGAAAAAGTAAAATGCAGAGAGGCAATATTCAAGGAATCTTGGTTATGTCTCTGAGCAGAAAGGAAGAAATGTTTCCCTTTAGAATGTAACCGCAGACCACACTCATACAACTTTCAGGACTAAATTTACTTTGCATGGTTTTAAAATATGCAAATTGGGCATTTTAATTTAAAGTGGAATTCAGTTGGCATTAAACCTGGACAATGGCAGAAGGAAATACAGATCCATTCTGGAGGAACAATCTCAAGTCCGTTCTTGAAGAATTCTTCAGATAGAGATCCAAGAACTAAGAGCTCACAAACCAAAATCACAACACGCAAAATATCTCAAAATGAAAGTAAATATGCAGGCAGGAGTGGAGGTTCAAGGGAAAAAAGTCATGTTGGTAAAATCTTTTGTTTTATAATATGCTTTACACAGTAACAATATTGCCTAATATGTGGGGCTAAAACAATTATTTTCTAATGATAAAGAAAATACTGGGAAAATTAACCAGCATGCAATCTGGAAAAGGGAGAATTAGGACCACGTATTTTAAGATCTTCACATTCTTTGGTACTAGGGTAAGACACTGATGAACTTTATATTTTATAAATTAGTATTACAGAAAACTATAAAAAATGTATAAATAAAATGTTTAATATTAGAAAAATAAAAGAAATAAACGAGTTCAGAATAAAACAAACAATAAAGGAAAAAACCAAAAAACCAAAAAATTCACAAAATATGATGGTAGAGATAAATTTAAATGCATCAAAAATCATAATTGTGCAAATATCAAGTTTCTGAAATACATAATAGACCATGTTCAAAATTGGAAGACAGTGTTGTTGATTATCCCCCAAATTGATCTATAGATTCAATGCAATCCTAATCCAAATCCGAGAACACTTTGTTTTTAGAAATTGACAACCTGATTTTAAAATTCATTTGGATCACAAGGTAGTTCCATTTTTAAGTTTTTGAGAAATCTCCATACTGTTTTCCATAGTGGCTTAATGAATTAGCCCCAATAAATTTAATATAAATAAATAAATAAATAGTTCATTTGGAAATGCCAATAGCTAGAATAGCCAAAACAAGTTGAAAAACAAAAAGAAAGTGGTAGAACTAATACTATTTCAAAAACTTACAAAATTATAGTAAGCATCATAGCATAATACTGGCAGAAAGACAGACAAATACATCATTAATACAAAATAAAGAATCTAGAAATAGACCCACATGTTTGATTAACTAATTTTCAACAAATGTGATAAAGAAATAAACATGGGGAAAGAAAAATCTTTAATAAGTTATACTGCAAGAACTAGATGGCTATATGTAAAAAATAGATACTCAAAAAACAAAATCAAAACCTCAACTTTTGCCTCACACCAAAAAATAAAAGCTGAAATGAATGTAAGAAATAGAATTCTCAAATTTTTAGAAGATAGAAGAAATCTAAATGGGTTTGACAAATATTTCACACACACACACACACACACACATATATCTATATATATATACACACACACACATATACACACACACACATATACACACACACACATATATACATATATATATATATATATATTATATGAATGATATAAAAAGTACAGGCTGTAAGAGAAAACCTCAATAATTTAAGTTTCATTGAAAATGAACTCTTCAAAGTACACTGTGTTAAGAAAATGAAGTCAATTCACACTGGGAGAAACTAGTTGCAAAATGAAAATCTGACAAGACTTATGTCAAGAATAAAGAACCTTTACAAGTCAATAAAAAGACAACAAACTAATTTAAAAATGTGTAAAAGATATGAATACATTTTACACAAACAAACAAAAAAAACCATACAGATTGACAAGCTCCTGAAAAAATATTCAAAAGCATTAGTCACTGGGAAATTGGAAACTATTAAACAACCACAGAGATACCATTACATATCTACTAGAAAGTCTAATATTAGAAGGACTGACCATACCAAGTGCTGGTAATAATGTGGGGCAAATAGAATTCTTATACACAGATGGTGGTAAGGTAACATGATGCAACTATTGGAAAACAACTTGGCAGTTGGTTAAACATATGCCTACTATATTATCAAAAAAAAATGTGTCTACACAAAGATTCACATACAAATGATTAAAAAAAGCATCTAATACTAGAAACAACCCAAGTATCCATCAATAGGTAAATGGATAAACAATTTTGTGGTATTTACACACAACTACTTACTATTTGGCACTTAAAAACCAACTACTAATATTGGCATGAACATAGATAAATCTCAAAATAATTTTGCTGAGAGAAAATATCCAAACAAGACTAATACATACTGTATAATTCTGTTTATAGATAATTTTAGAAAACCTTCACCCCAAAGAGATTTTAGATCTGGGTTTCTCATGGTATACTTGAGGGTTGAAATGGGGTTTTGGTAAGATAGACTCTAATCCTCTTTCTCTAATGGAATACCCAGGAAAGACCTTCTCTGTTCAAGGACAATGAGCTGACCTAAAATAAAAGTTCTGATGAATAACAAAACTTGCCGATTTCATGAGGGATGTGAACAGTCCTAATGAATTCTTTGAATTTGGGAAGAGGCCTTAAGTCCCTCCTATCTGAGCCTTTGACAAGGATATATTTTTTCTTTTTCTCTCTCTTATTTAATGACATCCAAAGCCTTAATATGCAAATTAACTCAAAATTACTGATAAGGGGTCTGCACAACGCTGGGATTATCACATCAAAATTTCCCACTTAAATTAAAATTTAATGATTTATACTCAGGTCATTTTAAGTAGTTTAAGAAAATTCTAAGAAGTGGTTGTAGATGCTCTAATTTCTTACATGCTCGTTGACCTAGTTAATGAGCAATACTTCATATCTTAATTGTGCATCTGTTGAACACAAAGTTTATCTAATTGCCTTATTTGAAACTTTACGCTCTGTTGTGCATCTTCGGAAGATGTAAGAGTCCTATTACCTTTATTTATGAGAAATATTCCTACAGGTAAAATTTGTGTTTGTTTTTATTCAGTTAACTGTGAAATTCCACAATGTCAATTATACTGACATTTGACTGTCTCCATGGAGGTTGGAAAAAATATGAAACGTTACCTATGAAGGAATGAGACACATGCAGACATTACATTCTTCTCATTCCAACACTGCATATTAGAAGACCAGGGAGTGACATCTTTAAAATTGTAAGGGGAGGAGTTCCCTGATGGTGTAGTGGCTTAAGGCTTCGGCGCTGGCGCTGTCAGCGCTGCGGCCTGGGTTCGATTCCCAGTCAGGGAGCTACCCACATACCAAAAAGCAAAAAAAAAAAAAAAAAAATTGTGAGGGGAAACTATTTTGAACATAAAATTACATGTGCAAAAGCAAAATAAAAATAAACAAAGACTCAAAATTCACTACCTGTTTAATCTTCTGAGAATTTTCTTGAAAGTAGACTTTCATAAAAATATATTAAAAAGAAGAAAATATGTAGACTATAAGAAACAGTGGCATGAAACCAGGAATTTCCATGAAAAAAAAGTTATGTACCAGAAAGAGAGTTATGCAGCAGTTCTAAAAAAATCTATGTCCAAATTAAAATAGAAATTCAGTGAGCTCCAAGAAAGCCTTCGAGCAAAAAGGGTGGGATACAGTTGAAGTAATAGTTATCATTAGTAAAAGGATCGATAGTATTACTGATAGAGAGATGAAAGCAAGTATTTCCTATTAATAAGAAATGCCGAGAAACTGAATTGAATGAAGTAAGGCAAAACTGAAAGAAAAAATAATTTAGACATTATTGGAGTGACATAAGCAAGAGAGGATTATGTCCTGAACTAAGAGATTGGCATATGCACTAAGGCAAGGGTATCCAATCTTTTGGCTTCCCTGGGCCATTTTGGAAGAATTGTCTTGGGCCACACATAAAATACTCTAACATTAATGATAGCTGATGAGCTAAAAAAGAGATCACAAAAATATCTCATAATATTCTAAGAAAGTCTATGAATTTGTGTTGGGTGGCATTCAAAGCCACCCTGGGCTGCATGCGGCCTGTGGGGCATGGGTTGGACAAGCTTGCACTAAGGTATACAAAGAAAACTCAAGAGATGCTAAGGTGATACCATCAATAGATCCTACTGACTGAGGATCTATAGGGGAGATGGAAGAGTGACAGAAAAAGTGTTAAAGATAATGTCAAGGTTTCTGTTTAAACAACTAGAGATAATCATTTTATTCATATTTGAAAGAGAAAACAATAAAGCTGGGATTTGTAGGCATATTAGTGGTCACTGATGCCATTAGTGGTCACATGTTGCCTCTATCATTCATTGGTCAAATCAAAAATAAATAATAGTTCACAAAGTAAATCTGGGGAATGGAGAGTAAAAAAGTCACATGACATGTATTTGAGATTTTACTGAGCTAACAGTGCTCTGTATTTTATTCCAAAGAGGAGAATGAGTTGGTATATGTATTAGTATTTGTTCTCTATGGTAAGAACTTTTAAATGTATTATATTTCTTCTTTTGTCCTGATTGCTGGAAGAATGAAATTTACTATTCAAATATAACATTTATGGTTATTTTAGCATTATGCTTCTATAGGAGAGTCTACACTTAAACTTAAATTTTAAAAATTCAATGGTATTTTTTATAAGAAATGAGTGTACCTAAAAAGTTTAAACTTTGGGTAGCAAAGGAGAATACCACAAAATAATAACTCTAATATGAAAACATATCTATTCATCCAGAAAGATGAATGATTGTTGCTCTTTCTAACCCAGCAATTTGTGTTTTGACAAAAGAAAGCATTTCTTCCTTTATATTCTTAGTCCATTATTATAAAACTGTCTCTCATATATGCATATGGCCATGAAGAGCTCAGGAGAAAACAGGAAACTAAGATCTCCGTAAGAACTTTCTTGACCTTATTAAGAGATACGTTTGTTGACTCATATAAGATCCTGATAGGAGTTTCAGCTAGTTCTCCAAGCTCTATATAGAAATATGGTTTTGGTAACTACACATGGCACACTCTGACAACACTGACTTCTCTTGTCATGCCCAGGTTTAAAGCTAGACATGCTTGAAAACTGGCATGTAAATGGGAGTTGTATTTCCTTTCACATTTACATAAGGGCGTTGCTAGATATATTTCCAAAATGGAAAAAAAAATCAACTCAATGATACTGTATTTTGCCATGTATAATGCGTACTTTTTGGCCCAAATTTGTGAGGGAAAAATAAGGATGTGCATTATACATGGGTAGTACTAATTCTGTATCTCTGTAAATGTTCTTAATTATTTTGTTTATACTTATGAGTTAAAAGTGTTACATAAAATTTCTTGTACCATAATATGTTAAAAAGTAAATGCTTTATAAATTTCCTTTATAATACAAAAAACAAGTTCCTAAATATAAACAAATAAAATTTTTTAATTTTTTTTTTATGTGGGTAGTACCCTTGCTGGGAATCAAACCCAGGCTGCAGCGTTGACAGCACTGAAGCCTAAACCACTACACCACCAGGGAACTCCCAGAAATAAAATTTATTAATTAAATTAATTAAAATATTAAAGATTTTTTTCCTTGAAAATTTAGGCCAATAACATAAGTGTGCATTATACACAAGAGCACATTATACAAGGCAAAATATGGTATGTTCTCTATTATATTTTCAGACCACTCTATTTTTAAACCAATCCATTTAATAATTCTGTTCAAACAGTAGGATCTATGTGTCTATAGCAGGAAAGCCGAGGTCAGAAAGCATTGATTTGAATCCTGGTTTGGCTACTTGCTGGCTATGAAATTTAAGGTAATTATCTTGAGCTCTCTGAGCACAAGCTTCCTAATCCATAAACTATAAGGTAGCAATAATAGTATTCCTGGCATAAAATTAACTCTCAAGTTTCATTCTAGAATCAGTTCCATGCCGAATAGGCTAATGAATACAAATTTTATTTGTTTATTAATTGGTCTTTTGTCTTTACCTTAGTGATGTCTTGTACATTTATTTTCTCATTTGTAAATCCCTCTCCACTGCCTTCCTCTACTTACTTGCCTCTATCAGAAGTATATTTTGTATTCAAATTAAATTTGTTCCTTCTTTAGTGGACTTCAGCTCTGAGGCTAAATGACTTTAAATGAACCATCCAAAATCATGCATAACCACATTCTTATAGCTTTACTTCCAGAATGAGTTTTGGAAAGCTTGTGGAAGTAATCTAATATTTTGGTCTTAGCTTGTCAGTGTTTAATGTCCAGGATATAAAGTGTAACTATAAAGTAGTAAAATTAATTTTCCTGTTTGATTTGTACAATGTTTCTAAATTCAATTCAAAGAAGAACATCAAGGACATTCTGAGCAATTGAATAAGTGCTAAAGTGTATGAGTTCATGATGAATATATTATATAACACTTATGGAATGTATTTGTGTGTGTGTGTGTGTGTGGTCTTTATAAAGTCAAGACACTTAAGAGTATATGTGTATGTATATAAATGTGTGTATATGTATATGCATATATATGAGGGCTGTCTAGAAAGCATGCAGTCATAAAATATGAAAAATAGAGCCATTTTATGACTGGATTTGTTTTCCAGACACCCCTCATATATAATTCACACAGCAATCCCGTGCAGCTTATCACAAGTAAAATTAGTAAGTAAAAGTTCATAGAATCTGATTTTTTAGCAAGTAGAATATATGGAGAAACTAAGAGGTGACCCCAGGTATTCTAATTTCAATTGCCACACTACTTCTATCTAATATAATTTACAAACAGCTCAACATGTGTTATTACTAACATAAATCTTGCACTTTTTTTTACTTTAAGTTTAAGAAACTATAGCTCAAAAAGCTAAATTACTTGCTAAAGTCACACATTTAACTTCACAAATAGTAGAAGCTGTAATGAAGCTCAGGTTTTCCAAATTTAGTTAGCTCACTTTCCCTGAGATAAATATGAAAGATATTTTTTTTAGTTCTGCAAAAAGATACCTTTGTTTAACTGACTATCTTCACGTGGTTCAGGAGATTTAATGAATCAGTTGGCATTCATATTCAATTTCAAATTACCTACAAGTGGGCCACTTTTGCCATGGCTTCACTTTAATTTTATGAGCTAAATTGAGACTAAAATCTTACAAAATGTACTAGGAATAAAAATCTCTAAATACAAACAAAATAAAATCAAAACACAGAAAGCAAATTAGCACAAACCCTAAACAAAAGCGACCTTATTTTTCCTATTTTCTTTTAACCTTTCTACTTTATTGTGGATTTATTACCAAGTTTGAAAGTCAACAAGACATAATCTACTGTTTAAGTTGCTGGTTATATGCAAACTCAAATTCAGAAGTGTAGGGAGCGTGTGAGCCGAAGGCCACGACAAGGTGAAAAAGCCGGCTTTAGCAAGGTGACTTGCGTGTTTAAGATTCCAGCAGGCACAAGTGTTGCAAGGCTGCTGGGCCTCTGGAAGCAACCGACACGTGACTCTTGGCTCACTCTCTCAAGGAAGGCAAAAGGACATTTGGTGTGGCAAGATTAGCTACAAGGACACCAGTAAACCACGGACATTTGTCTTCCGACTTTGTAAAGGCCCGGGGAGGGGATACAGCACAGAGTTCTCTGTTCCTGCACTTTTGACCTTCGCTGTTGCTTGCCTTATAAAATAAACATGTGGCTGTTAGACTGGGCTTGTGTATCTCCATTTGAGTTCAGACAACCACCTGGTCCCAGCTTTGCTTTTTATTATGTCTGTGCCTGTGCATGTTTCTTAATTCCCCATCACATCCTCTTGGGTTCTTTTCTCCCTGTGCTGGTCGTGGCGCAGTTTATACACACATTTTTCTTTGAAGTTTGTCGTGTTTTTTTGAGGGAAGAAGCAGTACAATATGAGAAAGCTATTCTTAACTCTTTGGCTCTGTTTTTAATCACCTTTATTTTTAACACTAAGATACCTTTTCCTAAAGCATTTTAGTCACCAACTAAACAGGGTAATCTTTAATATAGGATAAATACTATCAATATCTCTCATGCTTATAAACTGTATTTTACTTTGAGTTCTTATGCCCTGGTGTACAGCATAGGAAAATTTATACTAAAATTCAGTACAAAAAAATAGAAAACTCTCATTTCCCACCCCTTCCCTCTCTTCTGTTTTCCAAACAACGAATGTCTTTTATTAGCCATGCAAACTGGGGTATACTTATGGGTCATCTGCATACAGTGATTAGGATATCCATATATACAACATGTGATCAAAATATACAATGAATGTTTAAATGAAAAAAAATTTATTACAGTAAAAGACACATTGCCATTCATCCCCCTCAAAATACTCTCGCTCCCTTTGAACACACCTATCTCATCAGTTTTGCAACTTTTTGTAACAGTTCTGGAAGTCAAAACATTACCCTTCATAGTCATTTTGACATTGGGGAAGAACCAGAAGTTGCATGGTGTCAAATCTGGTGAATAAAGTAGATGAGGACACACTGTAATGTTTTCATTTAACAGAAATTGCCGTACCAGAAGCGACGTGTGACCTGAGTCAAGTCAAGATATTAAGGCAGCCATGACAGCATAACTAAAGCCACTCATGAGAGGACTTCCAGAACTCTTTCAGAAACTGACGAGAATGATGGAATACGTGTGTTCAAAGTGAGCGGGGTATTTTGAAGAGAATTAATGACAATGTGTCCTATACTGTGATAAATTTTTTTATTGTTATATTTATTGGAATAACATTGGTTAGTAAAAATTATGTAGATTCCAGGTATACCATTCTACAGTGTATCATCTATGTATTGCATATGTGTTCACCACACAGATTCAGTTCTCATTCCTTCATCATATATTTGATTCCCCCTCCCTCCTCCTTCACTCCCCTTCCCCATTACCTTCAGGTAACTATAAAATTATTGCCTGTGTCCATGAGTTTTTGTTTCTTTGTTGCTTTCAGTTTTATATTCCACATATGAATGAAATCACATGGTTCTTGGTTATTTTCTTTCTGGCTTATTTTGTTTAGCCTGATAATTTCAGGGTTCATCCATGTTGACCCAAATGTCAGTACTCCATATTTTCTTACAGTTGAGTAATATTCTATTGTGTATATGTACCATAACTTCTTTATCCAGTCATATATCAAAGGATACTTTGGTTGTCTCCATGACTTGGCCACCATGAACAATGTTGCTATGAACATTGGGGTGCATATATTTTTACGGACTAAGGTTTTTAAGTTTTGCAGGTAGATACCCAGAGATTGCTGAGTCATATGATAACTCTTCTTAATTTTTTGTGGAACCTCCATAGTGTCTTCCACAGTGATTGTACCAATTTATATTCCCACCAGCAGTATATGAGGGGTCCTTTTTCTCCACACCCTCTCTAACACTTGTTACTCCTTGTCTTATTGATAATAGCCATTCTAACAGGTGTGAGGTGATATCTTATTGTGGTTTTGACTTGCATTTCCCTAATAGCTAGTGAAGTTGAGCATTTTTTCATGCATCTGTTGGCTATTTGTATGTCTTCCTGGGAGAAGTGTCAATTCAGGCCCTCTGCCCATTTTTAATTATATTGTTTGTTTGTTTTTTATTGTTGAGTTGTTCAAGTTCTTTATATATTTTAGATATTAGCCCCTTATAAGAAGCATTGTTTGCAAATATTTTCTCTCATTCAGTTGGCTGTCTCTTTGCTTTCTTGATGGTTTCTTTTGCTGTGCAGAAGCTTTTCAGTTTGATATAGTCCCTTTCATTTATTTTTGCTTTTACTTCCCTTATCTTTGAGGTCAGGTTTATAAAGTTCTCCTTAAACCCAAGGTCTGTATGTTTAGTACCGATGTTTTCTTCTATGTAGTTTATTGTTTTTGGGTCTTAGTATAGAGGTCTTTAGTCCATTTTGACAAAGTTTTTTAAAATTCAAACATTCACTGTATTTTTTATCACACCTTATAGTTTCAACATCCACTCAACCAACAGAACAACTATTAAGCTAGATAAAATTATAATTCAGTTTAACAAGATATATGATGTGAAAGAACCAATGATCTGGAGCCAGTTAACCAGGATTCTAGTGCTGGCTTTGTGTCTCCTTTCCTGCATTCTCTCTTAGTGCCCTTCTCTTGTCTATGAATAGGCTAAGGGGCCCATTCTTTTTAGTAGAACATTCTGTGTCCTTTGCACTGTGCTGACTGTTGAAACATGACTCACCACCAGTATTTCCTCTTCCCAATTTTGCTCATTGCTAAATTATATTTAAAATAAAGTGGACTTACAAGCACATTGTCTAGCTATATAGTTATGTTTTATTTGGCTTCCTTTATAAAGTTATTGTTTTTCTTTTCATTTCTTTAGGATTTGTGTGTTCTTTGAAAAGTTGCTAACCTCAGTTTCTTACAGCAGATTCTATTACAGCTTATTACATCTGACATAACATCCTATTAAACATGATTATGAATGGGAAGTTATCCTTTAAACACTAAATAAGATACAATCGGAGGCTTTTACCTATAGACTTTAGTGAAGCTGCGAAGGATTAAAAAGTGGAGTCAAGAATTTATGTTAATGATAAATAGGAAAATCATCTCAACACATTCTGTCAAAACATCCTTACAAATACAGCACTAAATCTATAAATTCATTCCCATTTTTTAAGGCAGAAAGAAATATAAGATGAGGCAAAGAGTTCAACTAAGTGGAAACTAAGACGACCTTGACCAGACTACTGGACAGATATACTTGGTTGATTCAAAACAGAGGGTGATTTTGTCACAGATCCCTGTAGTCAGCAGATTTCTCTTCTCATCACCAAGAGACCTTCATGTTTCCTGAAGACAAGCACTGTCTTTCTGACTGAGGATAATAAAGAGTCTAATAGAAACTGTCACCACAAATAAAATAACCACGTGCAGGCTAATCTTTATGGCAAAAAACACCAGTCTGTCAGATAGAGAAGTAATGGATGATAATCAAGGCATGTTATATGTAGAGATATTGATACAGTGACATAGAGTATATTGCCTGGGACTTTACCAAGTCTAAGAGACAAGTCACTGATTCCAATGTGTGGCCCTTAAGTTTTGGCTATTTGTTTCTGCTTCAGAGACTACAAGTACATTTTACCAAGATGAGTCAAAAATAAAAAGAACAAGCAATGGGTCAATCTGATTGTAAGTAATCTGAGCAGAAGAAATGAGCAATACAAATCTACTATTAACAGGCACATGGCCAAAATTCTAAGAGGCAAGTTCACAATATGATTCAAAGACATTAGCAATTAGTTATGAAGTTGATAGTTTCACAGGAAAGAACTCATGCATCCAGAGAGTTTCTGTCATTTCAATCTGCTTTTTCTCAGGTTGCCAGAAGAATTTTATATTCTAACTTGCATGACCTGAATCATTTATGCGTTCAAATAAAGTTCAAAATGAACTAAGCCATTTGCTAACAAAATTGAACCAAGATATTTATGTGTGAAGGTTTTTGTTAGCCAACCAATCATGTAGGGAATTCTTATATATAATTTAGGGAGTTAATTTTCTTATTCAAAGCTTATAAAATAGATCCATCCCTTTATTTCCTGCTACTATGAAACTTTATCATCATGGAATCCAAAATGACATTTTCTGTCTAAACAGAAGTACAAAACTTTAAAACAGACAAAACTACATGCTATAATAAAAGCAAAATGACTGCTGAATATAATGCCCACCAATCTAAGAGAAGACACAGATAAATCACATCTTGACCGGTATTTGGGAAGAGATTTGTCCCCCCACCCCACCCCAAATGGAAAAGAAACCCTAGAGAAATGAGCACAGGGGAGATGTATCTTGATTACTTTGGGCCAGAAATACAAGATGCAGTAATGTGAACCCCGGGAGTCACGACCCACAGGCACTCTGACAAGTGTGACTTGTCCTTGTGTCATATAGGCCCCACGCTCTGCAGTTACTGTGAAGATGGCAGAGAAAGACCTTGCACCATATCAAAGAATTGGTTTCACCTTCATTGAAGCTAAAATAATGCAAGATTTATAACACAATTGTTTTTCAAATATAGCTATCTGTTTTAACAAATGTCACTGGAACAAGTGGATACCCACAGGAAAAAATGAATAAATAAAATAAATCTTGATCTAACAGTCACAACTGATACAATAATTAACTCAAATGGATATAGACTTAAATGTCAACTATAAACTATAAATCTTAGAAAGGAACACAAGAGAAAAATTTCAGAATTTGGTGCTGGGCAAAGCATTCTTAGTTTTGACACCAAAAGCATAATCCATAAAAGAAAAAATTGATAAACTGAATCTCATCAAAATTAAAACTCAGTCACTCACATTTTGCTGGTAGAAACATAAAATGGTATAGCCACTCTGAAAGATAGTTTGGCAGTTTCTCATAAAATTAAACATGCAATCACATACCTCCCAGATGAGTGAAAACTTAGGTACATACAAAAAACTGTATGCAAATACATATAGAAGTTTTAGTTGTAATAGCCAAAAACTATAAACAACTCAGATTCCTTTAAGAGGTGAATAGTTAAACAAATTGTGCTATAGCCACATCATGGAATACTACTCAGCAATTAAAACAAAAAATAAGAGGAGAGCAAGATGGTGGCCAGGGAGGTCTCTAAAACCTCTCCGAGAAAACACAATTAAATAGCCATCCAGGAGCCAAGAAAGAAAACCCTGAGTGATACAGTGACAACTGAGAAATCAACGCATCACAAGAAAACACCTGAAGGTTAGACAGAGGGGGGCAAGCAGGAGAGAAGGGACGGAGCAGAGACGTACTATGATAGGACCTCATTGCTGCTGACTAAAGGAACTAGAAAGAAATGAGGGAGCAGCACAATACACAGGAGGGATGAGGCCAAGAGGTGACAAGAGTGAAAGCCAGAGTGGCAGAATGCTGGGAGACCATGAGGGAGCTGGTCTTTAAAGCAACATGTCAGGGACAAAGCCTGTGAGCCAGCCTCTGAAACTCTTTAGTAGTAAGAAAGCTGAATGAGGACTCTAAACAGCTGCAGGCAGAAATAAAGCCCCAGAGACTGCACCTGCACCCTCGCAGCCCTCAACATGTTTGAATGCACAGCTCCTCCACAAGGCTGCGGTTCCTGGGCCACAGCAGAGGCATGCTGGCCGCCCTCACGTGACCTGTGACATCAGGTCCACAGCCTATGGCTGGAACGTGCCTGACGCCCTCACTAGGCACTCTCAGAAGGCCCAGCACATGGTGTGTGTGTACCCAGCACCCTTGCATGCACCTGGCAATCTCACAGGGCCTGCAGGGTTTGACCTACAGAATATGCGCACCTGGTGCCCTTGCCAAACACCCCTGCATGGACCCAGTGAACCTGTAGGGTCTGCAGATTCTAGCCTTTGGAGACTGCACACCAAGTACCATCGCAGAGCACTCTTGTGTGGCCTGTGTCTCCAGGCCCATGCTGCACACACTCCCAGTGCCTTCACATAGTGCACACGTGCAGATTCATCCCCAAGCAACTGCTATGGAGATGAATAGCTGGAATACGCCCAGGGTAAAGTGCTAGAGAGGGAAGAGAGGCAGATTTGACAGCATTTGCACCAAGCAGCAAGAGCGGCCTTGGCCTGTATCCCATCAGCCTCCCTTGTCTCCCCCAGCTATCCCACAAAGGGCAGGAGGTGGGGCTGCCCCAGCACACATTTTGTTGGCCTCTCCCCTCTCCTACAGCCTCCCCAAGAACTGCAAGAAGTGAAGGGACTGCATATCAACATGCCCCACCTCCAAAGGGGTCTGGAGACCAGAGATAAAGTTAAGCACCTCCCCTCTTTCCCAAAACTTGTCCACTAGTCCCACCTAGTGTCTGCTCTACAGGAAGACACCACAAAAATACTAATCAGAGAAGGAAAGAGAGCTCCTGGACTCTGTTGAAGATAAAGCTCTCATGTCAAAGAAGAAGTGTACCATGGACAACATAAGACCTTAGGATTTAAAGCTGTTCAGAAAGAAGATGAAAAATCTCCAGAAAAAGATCTCATAGACCTAGAAATTTCTGAACTAAGTGATAGAGATTGTAAAGTCGCTGATCTAAAGGCTCTGAGAGAAATGAAAACATACTGGCAGAACACCATAGCTGAGATGAATGATCTCAGAAAGAAAATCCATGAACAAAAAGAACAATTGATGTGGAGGTTCCTCAGAAAATTGGGAATGGAGTTACCATTTGACGCAGCAATCCCCCTTCTGGGGATCTACCCAGAAAACTTGAAAACCTTTGTCTGCAAAGACTTATGTACCCAAATGTTCATTGCAGTGCTGTTCACAGTGGCCAAAACACGGAAACAACCTAAGTGCCCTGTGACAGATGATTGGATAAAGAAGCTGTGGTACATATACACAATGGAATATTACTCAGCTATAAGAAAAGATGAAATATTGCCATTTGCAACAAAATGGATGGACCTGGAGATCATCATGCTTAGTGAAATAAGCCAGACAGAAAAAACAAGGAACTGTATGACTTCACTCATTTGCGGAATATAAAACTGAAAGCAACAAAGAGAAAAGAAATGAACAAACAAACAAACAATCCATGTACACAATCAATAGTTCAATGTTTATTTGGGGATGAGTGGGTTAGGGAGGGGAGAAAGGGGAGGGGGTGGGAGAGGAGGGAGGGGAAGCTAAATATAAGGTGATGGAAAGAGAACTCACACTGGGTGGTGAACTTATTATACAACAAGTTGACAATGCACTGTAGAATGTATGCCCGAAACCTATGTAATCTTTGCTAACAGATATCACCCCAATAAGTCTAACAATAACAATGAATTTAAAAAAAGAACAATTGAACAAAAAAAATCAAAACATAAGGAAGAACAAGATGGAAATTCAAGAGATAAATAATACAATAAAAGAAATAAGAAATGAAATAACTGCCATAGGAAACAGGGCCAATTAAATGGAGGAAAGAATTAGTGATATTGGAAATTAGAAAATGGAAACATCTCAGAAAGAAGAAGATAGGAAATATAGAACCAAAAGGATGGAAAGAAATCTGCAAGAACTATCTGAATCCATGACACAAAACAACATCAGGATAATAGACTTAGTAAAAGGAGTAGAGCACTCTACAGAGAACACACTCAAACAAATAGTAGATGAGAACTTTCCAAACGTATGGAAAGACCTGGAAGGCCAAATTCAAGAAGAAAACAGGACCCCTAGATACTTGGACCCTAGCAGATCTTCTCCAAGACACATGGTACTAAAGATGTCCAAAACTAAAGACAAAGAGACAATTCTCAAGGCAGCCAGGGAAAAAAGAATTAAAACCCATCAGGCTGGCATCATACATCTCAGCAGAAACTTTACAAGTCAGGAGGGAGTGGAATCCAATATTCAAACCTTTAAAAGACAGAAACTTCAAGCCAAGAATAAATTATCCATTAAAATTATCTTTCAGATATGATGGAGGCATAAAGTCCTTCTCAGACACACAGAAGCTGAGGGAATTTGCCAGCATGAGGCTGGCACTTCAAGAAATGCTGAAGGAGGCTCTTTCAGCCTGAAACAACACATCAAGACAAATGCAATAGAGTTGGGGCAACAAGAAAGAAAAAGAACAAAACAAAACAACAACAACAATAAAAATAATGACCACAGAAAATCCTCACATATTGATCATCACTCTAAATGTTAATGGACTGAACTCAACAATAAAAAGACACAGAGTAGAATAGTGGGTTAAAAAACAAAACCCCTCCATATGTTGTCTCCAAGATACACATCTCAACCATAAGAGCAAACACAGACTCAGCGAAAGGATGGGAAACAATACTCCAAGCAAATGGTAACCGGAGAAAAGCAGGAGTAGCCATGCTAACATCTGATGAAATAAACTTCAGGTTAAAAAAGATAACAAGAGACAAAGATGGACATTACATAATGATAAAAGGCTCAATACAACAGCAAGAAGATTTGACACTAATTAATATATATGCTCCCAACCAGGAAGCACCAAAATATACAAAGCCACTACCAATAGATCTGGAAGGAGAAACTGACAAAAGCACAATCATTGTGGGAGACCTATACACCCACTTAATAGCCATGGGCAGATCATCTGAAGTAAATTAAGGAAATATTAGCTCTAAATGACACATTACAACAACTGGACATAATTGACATTTATAGGACACTTCATCCAGCAAAAAGAAACTACGTTCTTTTTTAGTGCACGTGGAACATTCTAAAGGATAGACCACATGCTATGACACAAAAGTAGCCTCAGGAAATTCAAAAAGATTGAAATCATACCAAGTGTGTCCTCAGACCACAAAGATTTGAAGTTGGAGATCAACTGTAAAAAGCAGAAAAAAAAAAACACATATACATGAAGATTAAACAACATCTTATTTTAAAAAAGACTGGATAAAAGAACAAATAAAAGAAGAGATTAAAAAATATATAGAAACTAATGACAGTGAAAATATAACATCAAAATTATTGGGATACAGTGAAATCAGTGATAAGAGGGAAATTTATATCCTTACAGGCCTATCTTTAGAAACAAGAAAAGTCACAAGTAAATACCTTAGCATTCCATCTTAAAGAACTAGAAAAAGAAAAGCAGACAAAACCCAAAATCAGCAGAAGAAAAGGAATAATAAAATTTAAAGCAGAGCTAAGTCAATTAGAGAAAAGGACAATATAAAAAATTAATATCAAAAAGAGCTGGTTCTTTGAGAAAGTTAACAACATTGACAAACCCCTGGCTAGATTGATCAAAAGATGAGAAGAACAGACACAAATATTCAAAATTAGAAATAAAAGGGAAGAAATTACCACTGATACCACAGAAATGCAAAGGAGTATAAGAAAATATTGTGAAGGGCTTTAAGCCACTAAATACAACAATCTAGAAGAAATGGACAAGTTTCTAGAAACTTATAACCTACCTAGACTGAACCAAGAAGAACTAGATAATCTAATAGCAAAGAAATTTAAATGACTAATAATCATTTCCCTAGAGGCAAAAGCCCAGACCAGATAATCTCACCAACGAGTTCTACCCTGCATTCAAAGAAGAATTAACACCAATCCTCCTCAGACTCTTCCAAAAAATTGAAGAGGAAGCAATACTTCCTAACTCATTCTATGAGGCCAACATTATCCTAATATCAAAGCCTGGTAAAGACAACACACACAAAAAAGAAAACTATAGACCAATATCTCTGATGAACACAGGTGCAAAAACTGTAAACAAAATATTAGCAAGTAGAATACAAAAAAATGATTATACATCGTGATCAAGTGGGATTCATCTCAGGAGCACAAGGATGGTTCAACGTGTAAAATTAGTCAATGTGATATACCACATAAACAAAAGATAAAGACCATATGGTCACATCAATAGATGCTGAAAAAGCATTCGACAACATACATCTGTTTATGACAAAACGCTGAATAAAATACATACAGAAGGAAAGTATCTCAACATAATAAAGACCATATATGACAAACCTTCAGCTAACATCATACTGAATGGGGAAAAACTGAAGCCTATCCACCTAAAATCAGGAACAAGACAAAGATGCCCCCTTTCACCACTGCTATTCAGTATAGTACTAGATGTTCTAGCCATAGCAATTAGTCAAGAGAAGGAAATAAAATGCATCCAAATTGGGAAAGAAGAGGCCAAATTGTCACTCTTTGCAGACGACATAATCCTTTATGTAGAAAATTCCAAAGAGAAAACTATTAGAAACAATAAATGAATACAGTAAAGTTGCAGGATACAAAATCATGTACGGAAATCAAAAGCATTACTATATACAAAAAAGAATCTTCAGAAAAATAAGTGAAGGAGTCAATTCCTTTTGCTATCACAACAAAAAGAATGAAATACCTGGGAATTAACTTAACAAAGAATGTGACAGACTTATACACAGAAAACTGTAAGACACTTTTGAAAGAAATTGAATCAGACACAAAGAAATGGAAAGCAATCCCCTGTTCATGAATAGGAAGACTTAACGTTGTAAAAATGGCTATTTTGCCCAAAGCAATCTACAGATTTAATGCAATACCCATCAAAATCCCACAATCATACTTTCACGAAATAGATAAAAGAATTAGCAGATTTATATGGAACCATAAAAGACCTCAATTTCCAAAGCAGTATTACATAGAAATAATAAGGCTGATGGTATTACACTCCCCAACTTCAATTAAATTACAAAGCATCAATAATCAAAACAGCTTGGTATTGGCAGAAAAACAGAAACATAGACCAATGGAACAAAACTGAAAACCCAGAAATAAATCCACAAATTTATGGACAAATAATTTTTGATAAAGGAGCAAAAAACATGCAATCGGGAAAAGACAGACTCTTTAGTAGGTGGTGCTGGGAAAACTGGAAAAACATATGCAAAAGAATGAAACTGAGCTGTGAACTATTTCCATATACAAAATTAACTCAAAATGGATTAAAAACCTTCATATAGGACCTGAAACAATAAACCTTATAAAAGAAAACATTGGTACTAAACTTATAGATGTAGGGCTCAAGGAAGACTTCATTAACCTGACTTCAAAGGCAAGGGAAGTAAAAGTGAAAATAAACGAATGGGACTATATCAAACTAGAAAGCTTCTGTACAGGAAAAGAAACCATCAACAAAGCAAAGAGACAGCCAACTGAATAGGAGAAAATATTTGCAAATAACGCATCAGATAAGGGTCTAATATCTAAAATATATAAAGAACTAATACAACTCTTAACAACAAAAAAGCAAACAACCCAACTAAAAAGTGGGCAAAGTAACTAAACAGACACTTCTCCCATGAAGAAATACAAATGGCCAGCAGACATATGAAAAAATGCTCATCCTCATTAGCTATCAGGGAAATGCAAATCAAAACCACAATGAGATACCACCTCACACCTGTTAGAATGACTATTATCAACAAGACAAGGAACAACAAGTGCTGGAGAGGATGTGGAGAAAAAGGAACTCTGGTACACTGCTGGTGGGAATGCAAACTGGTACAACCACTGTGGAAGGCAGTGTGGAGGTTCCTCAGAAAATTGGGAATGGAGTTACCTTATGACCCAGCAATCCCCCTTCTGGGGATCTACCCAAAAAACTTGAAAACCTTAGTCCAAAAAGACTATGTACCCCAATGTTCATCACAGCGCTGTTCACAGTGGCCAAAACATGGAAACAACCAAAGTGCCCTGTGACATGGATAAAGAAGCTGTGGTACATATACACAATGGAATATTACTCAGCTATAAGAAAAGATAAACTAGTGCCATTTACAACAAAATGGATGGACCTGAAGATCATCATGCTTAGTGAAATAAGCCAGACAGAAAATAACCAAAAACTATGATTTCACTCATATGCGGAATATAAAACTGAAAGCAACAAAGAAGAAACAAATGAATAAACAAATAACCCATGGACACAATCAATAGTTTAATGTTTTTTTGGGGAGGAGTGGGAGAGGGGATGGGAGAAGAAAGAGGGGAGCTAAATACATGGTGATGGAAAGAGAACTCACACTGGGTGGTGAACTTATTGTACAACAAGTTGACGATGCACTGTAGAGTTGTACTCCTGGAACCTGTGTAATTCTTGCTAACCAGTGTCACCCCACTAAGTCTAACAATAAAAAAAGAATAGAAAAAAAAAGACATTATTATGAAAGTTCTCTAGTGGTATTTACATATCTTCAGTTTTTATATAAAGATATTTATATATCTTACAATATGTTTATAAATAGCTTAAGATTTCAAAACTTGGCTAGGAGCTGCAGACTTTTAGGGAGAAAAAATTATGTAAAATAAAACTTGAATCCCTCCAGAAACAATAAATTTAAAAAAAAAGCAAAAAGTAATTATTGATACACTCAACAACTTGAATGAATTTCCAAGGCATTATGCTGAGTGGAAAAGGTCAATCATAAAATATTACATACTGTATGATTACATTTACGAAACATTTTTGAAAATAACAGAATTCTAGAAATGAAAGAAAGATTAGTGGTTGCCAGGTCTTAGAGATGGGAGAAGGGCAGGAGAATGACAGATGTATTTATAAACAGACAAGCAGGATCCTTGTTGCTATTGACTGAATATTTGTATCCCTCCCCCACAAATATTTATATCTTGAAAAGCTTAATGTCCAATGTGATAGTATTTGGTGATAAGGCCTTCGGAAGGTAATTACGTTTGGATGGGATCATGGAATGGAGCCCCATGATAGGACCAGTCCCCTCAGAAAGCACTTTCTCTTTGGCAGGAAAACACAGTAGAATCTGGTCGTCTATGAACCATGAAGCAAGCTCTCACCAGACATTTAATCTTCTAGCACCTTTACCTTAGGCTTTCCAGACTTTAGAACCATGAGAAATAAATGTTCATTGTTTAACCCAGCCAGTCTATAGTACTTTTGTTATAGCAGCACCAACTGACCAAGACCTTTGTGGTGTTACAAGTGTTTAGTATTTTGACTGTGAACCTACACAGGTGATAAAATTGTACAGAGCTTAATAGGCAGAACACACACATAAACGTCTCTAAGTAAAACTGAATAAATCTGAGTAAGATCAGTGATTATATCAATGTCAACACCCTGGTTATGATATTATACGATAGTTTTGCAAAATGTTATCATTGGGAAAACTGGGTTAAGTGTACAAGGAATCTCCATATTATTTCTTAAAACTACATGTGACAGTACAATTATCTCAAAAATTTCAATTACGAAAACATAGTAATGATTAAGGGCATATGCACTAGAGTCAGATCACTAGAGATAATTCCGTTTTCTAACTTGTACTATTATCTTGACATTCAATATCTTCTTCGGTAAATTGGTCAATAACAGTACCGCTTTATAAGGCTGTTAAAACTAAATGAGATTCTGAAATCAGATGAGATTAGGCAAGTTCAGGATGGTAGGGCAATTCACAAAGAGTCTAGAATATTAGATGGCACATAGGGAGCACTAAATAAAAAGTTCTATGCTTACTATAATTATTTTCTCATTATTATCACTATTTAAAGTATTCTTTGAAGTGCAAAAATAGAAATAGTCTGATCTGTGAATCAACTTTTAGGCCATGTTCACTTGCAAATTAATTGCAGGTCTCTTTTGAGATTCAACATTTGTGAATATTAGGGTCTTATTGGGTAGCATTCATGCCTGCTGGTTCATAGAATGCCTTTTCCCTTTCTGCTTCAGAATGAGCCTCTGTGGAGATGTTTTGGAAGCCTTCATAGCAAATAGGCTGTAGAAAATCAAATTCTCCCACTCCCACATGTCACTTAAAGCCACTAATTATCCCTTCACTTTATATGACCAATCTGTCAGCCTTACTGCTTCCCACAACTGCAGAATTTAATAATGAGAATATGAAGTAAATCATTTTATATGTTGTTTATTTTTTTACATCCAACACTGATCCGTTAACTATTTTATTTATAATTTATTTTCCAAGCACATTTCCTATGAGTATATACTCGTTCTTCTGTAAGCCTTTAAGTCATTTTTTATCTAATGAATTCCCTAGAAAGTATCATTTTTAAAAAGCTTCTCAATAAATTAAATTGTAAAACAAAAAAAGAAAAAAAACCTCATTTTTTCTGTATGATCTCATTTCTGTGCCATAAATATTTCTATAAGTAATGAGATGTGAAGAAATAATATTTTATAGCTATGGAAAATAAAATAGTGGGTTTAATGTACTTAAATATTATGTCTGGAATTCAGTGAGGGAGTACTTTATTGCCAAAAAATAATAATAACAAAATGTTGCTGTTGTTCAGTGAAATTTAAAATTAAAAATGTAAGTGGTAAAGTGATACCACCATTATGGTGACATCAGATACAAGCCAAGACCTGCAACACACCAGACTCCCTGGAGTATAAACTATAGAGGTCTCAATCTTCAATCTGACAAATATTTCTCATTGTCATGATATCACAGAAATGTACTGACATCTTGGGGAAAGAAATAGAAAAATCGAAAGGATTCAGAGTTTACTTAAAAAAAGATAGAAGTACCAAAAAGACAATATTTTAAAATGAATTTTAAAGTCAGAGGATAAAATATCCTAATTGGAAAGTTTAAGATATTCCTATCTCTGATCCTCACAACCATTCATTTTAGTTAGTCCCAGTACTTGAAAAAGGGAATGGAGTTCAATCAGAAAATGGTTGGATAGGACCTCATGTAAAAGACTCAATCAAGGGAACTATATTTTCTTTGTACATCGTTACTTATCTAAATATAACATATAAAATATACCTTAATGCCAAAAATAATAAAACATTTCTAAGAGTTCAATAGATAAAAAAACAAACAAACAGAAAATATCTAATTGCCATGGCAATATATTTAAAATCCAAGTACAGAAATTAGCTACAATGAATTACTGGAAAAAAGTTAGGAAAACAATCCCATTCACAATAGCATAAAAAACCAATAAAATACTTAGGAATAAATTTAATCAAGGAAGGAAAGATTTGTATAAAAAACCCGCAAGACTTTGATGAAAGAAATTGAAGAGAACACAAATGGAAAGATATTTTTATGGACTGGAAAAACTGATATTGTTAAAATGCCCACACTATCCAAAGCAATATACAGATTTAATGCAATCCCTATCTGAATTACAATGACATTTTTTACAGAGATAGAAAACAATTCTAAAATTTGTATGGAATCACAAAAGACCCTGAATATCTAAAGCTGTAATGAGAAAGAACAAAGCTGGAGGTGTCATACTTCCTGATATCAAACTATACTACAAAACCATAGTAATCAAAACAGTACAGTACTGGCATTAAAAAGAGGCACACAAAGAAACATACTTTATGATATCACTTATACATGAAATCTAAAAATAAGCTGAGGTCATATTAACAGAATAAGATGGTGGTTACCAGGGGCTGAGGGGTAGGAAAACTGGGGAGATACTGGTCAAAGGACACAAACTTGCAGTTAGGAGAGGAATAAGTTCTGGAGACCTAAGCACAACATTGTGGTTACAGTTAATAATACTGTGTTACATACTTCAAAGTTGCTAAGAAACTAGATCTTACATGTTCTCACCACCAGAAAGAAATGATAATTATGTGAAATGATGGAGGTGTTAGCTGACACTATGGAGGTAATCATATTACAATATATAAATATATCAAAATGTTGTACACCTTAAACTTACACAATTTTATATATCAACTATATCTCAGTTTTTGAAAGAAAGCAATAATATATTGTAATTTAAATGTAAAAATGTACTATATTATTTAATAAACTTTGACTTGCTTATAAAAAGATATAAAGTAATAAGATTACTTCTTTTTTCTAATTTCTTCGGATAAATACTTAAAATCATTGATTTTTCAGACATCTTTTATCTCATGTATGAATTTAAGGCTATAACTTTTCCACTAAGCACAAGTTTTGTTCCATTTTGCCTTTTGTATAATTTTTAGTTTTATTAACTAGCATTTTCTAATTATATAAAATAAATGCTTAGTCAGTGATATGATATGATGAATAATAATTTCTTCTTCAGTAGCATCACATGGTTTCCACAAGGACACAATCATTTAACTGGTTAGTGTGGAAGTAGCATTATAAGTTCTAAACCTAATGATTTCTTTTCAGTGCCAGCAGCCTTTCCAGTTTTTTTTCCTCCAAATACTGTTTCTGTGCTTCATAAGATTCTTCCTGTCAGAAAGAAAGCCAATTCAAAAGCAGATTCAAAGAAATTTCTTGAGTGAATAAGTATTTCCCCAGCAGGAGTATTTGTCTTTAAAAACAAACAAACAAACAAACAAACAAACAACACTTCACAGAGCAAGGAGGATACTTACCTACACAAAATAATGATTCTCATCTGGTAGAATTTCAGGCATTGAAATCCATGGACAAGCCATGTCAGGTAGTGGGAGCATGTCCAAGTACAATCCTAGCATTTACAGTACACTTCAAGCCATACCTCATATGCCTGCATAAACACCACTCAAAAATTCAGGCCTAATCTCTAGAATTTCCTTAAAAAACAAGGTATTTTTTTTCTCTCTCTCTAAAATATAAGCAATTTTGTTTTCGGCATCTCTAATATATACTAGATATTAAATGGAGAATATTAAAGATACAGGTCTAACATGTTTTATTGTCAGGCCATTTTTTGGTTGTTGTTGTTTCTTATTTTAACTAACAAGCAATCATTAACATGTTAAAATACTTTATATGCTGATTTATTCAAAATAATATCAAGCCTTTTACTCTGGAGGAATTGATTCATTTCTACACATGAGAAAAAGAGCTGAATTCTTATACACCAACTTCTCCCCAAAATCAATAAAACATAATGATTAAAAATCTTACCTTATGCAGTCATTTCAGCAAATATTTTAAAGCCATAAGGTTAAAGTCATTTTCTATGCTTTTAACAGGAATTAGATACCATTTTATGAAATCTCAAAAGTAAAATAATCCATAAGCTAATAGACACTCTGGGTATCAGACAATATGCAAAATAACTCTCCTGATATTCTCAAGGGTCAAAATCCCAAGACCAATTTGACATTTATGTTTGTCTTTGAAGAGCAATTAGCCATCTGCTTCTCCAGGAGAAGACTATGAAAAGTCAGAAACAACAAAAAAATCAAGGATTGACAAGAGAGAAATTTGTAAACGAATTAGTAACTGCTGGAAAGTAAGTTTGGGCTGTGGCTTTGTATGTTGATCAAAAATAATCATACCTCCACATTTTTCATGTCTGAGGGCTGGAGCAGGCAATCAAGTAGTTTGACCATAAGACTGAAGTTCCACTCAACATTTTGTCCGAATGAAGGCAGAAGGAATCACTTTATTCTGGTCACTGCTGTGCTTTTGTCTATTACTAGAGAATAAAACAATGCATTTAACATATCCAAGCATTCATTTTTTGGGTTGTACTCTCCAATACAGTAGCCACTAGTCACATGAGGCTGTGTAAATTTCAATTTACATTTAAATGAGTGAAAATGAAATAAAATCTAATACTCAGTCCTTCAGTCACATTAGCTATTTTTAGCACTCAACAGCCACTTGTGGTTAGTGGCTACAATATTTGACAGCACAAATTTTAGAATATGTGCATCATCACAAATTTTGTTTAACAAGCTCCACCTTGGAGATTAAGATTCAACGAACAGAATTGAACTAAGGAAAACCAATTACAAACTTCCCTTCTTCCTGTGACTATAAAATTTTCTTTATGAGTCAATTCAGTTGAAATTATTTATTGGATGCCAATTATGTGCCAGGTGCTCATTCAGTGTAATGTACATACAGTGGTGTGAAAGAAAGTCAAGTTCTCTATTCTTATAGCTTCCACTTTCTAGAGAGACGGAACAGCAAAGAAACATCCAAGCAACCAAATAAATGAAGGATTTGTTAGTAACCACTATGTAGCCAACAAAACAGGATGTGTACTTGATGGTGACCAGGGGAGGCAGAGTGGGCAGGATTGTGGCAGGAGATACCTTCTAATGTTAAATGGTGAAGGCCTCTCGAAAGGGGCTACAATCAGACTGAAAGCTCAGTGACCAAGTGAATTCACCATACAAAGGCCTCAAGAAAGAATACTCCTGACTATTAAAACAGCTACTGCAAAGGATCTGAAGCAGAAACAGGCCTGGCCCCTTCTAAGCTGTTAGAGATCGTATATTGCTAAAAGGAAATGAACCGGGAAGACAGGATGGGGTCACAATTAAGCAGAGCCGAGTTATTCATGGTCTCAGGGTCTCACAGGCTATTCTGAGGTTGTACTTTTTTTTTCTAAGTGTGGTGAGAATTAGAGCATTTCCAGCACGACCATGCCCTAATTTTAAATGGTGGCTTTCATGGTTATGGGTGGATTTTGTTCTCTCACTGAAGAATGAGGACTCACTCTTCATGCAGTCTTCTGTGTAACTTATTCTCTAAATTGTCACAAAGTCCTTGTCTTACAGCCAGCCTTCATATGATCAACCCTAAAAGGAATTTAATGTTATTCTTAATATTCTCTTAGTTCCACAGAAATATTATTGAAAGCTCAGGGCATATCTACAATAATAAATAATCTACCCACTCCACCCACAACTTGCTAGTCATAAGATACTGCATAAGTTATAAAATGTCCACAAACCTCATTTTACTCATCTGTAAAACAGGGCATAAAACCTGCAACAGTTATCGCCCAATAAGATTTGGAGAGAAAAAATAAATAAAATTGAGTGTGTGTTATGTGAAATTAAAGGTTTTACAGTTATGTCACATCGTCATATCACAGCCTCATATTCAAGGTTAGGTTTTAAACATTAAAATATTTTCAAAGTTCTAAGGCTAAGAATACATGTATGAGCTCTCACCAATACAGAAAATAAGCCTCACCAAAGCTCTATATATTATAATTTTCACGCAAAATGCCACTTAAGTCCCATGGAAAAGGAGGAGAATGGACATTTATCATTCTGATATAAGTCTTCCAAACTGTTATGTGAAATATCTATATAGCTATTACAGTTACTTTAACCTAAAAAATATTCAACTTAGTGCCTTTGAAAACTGTCTATGGGTATCTGATGGGGGATTTTCTCAAATGTGAGCTGAAGTGTCAACAAATGAATACATACAATCAAACCAGTCTGTCTGACGTGAAGTTGACATTTCATTTTGGATTCATATCATTTTCAAATTCAATATATTTTTTTCAATTGATTAAACAACAAGCTAGAAATATTTGCTTTCGTGTTCTTCATTTGCTGTCTCTCTTTGCTTACAAGCAAAGATGAAAACAGCTTTTGAATGTCAGGGAAGTAGAAGTCTGCTTCCTGAGTATTTTTGATTTTTGTTTTGCTCTCTTAATTTGTGGCCATAGAATCTTGAGCATTTTCAGTAGTTTCAAATATGTACATCTTCTACTATCAGTTAAGGTCAAGTAATATATTCCTATTTCAGTCTATGAAAGCTTTAAAACAGAAACCCCATGTATTTTATTTATGTTTCCCAAAAATCTCATAATAAATACATTGAAACAAATAACTTCTTGTTCCATCTCACCAATGTTATAGAAGTTATTTGCATTTTAACAAATTCAAATTCTTATGCAGACTGTTTTCAAATGTCTTCAAATATTAACTTGTTTAATGTCCCTATTAACTGTAGTAGGCATTACTATTGTCCTTATTTTACCACTGAGAAAAAAAATGAAACAAATAGAAATCAAATATTAATACTTGCCTAAGGATAAACAGCTAGTAAATGACAAAGCTGGGATTTGAACCCAGGTGTCCTGTGCTATTAACTTCTACACTAAAATATTCTATATTTGAAGATACATCAAGCATTATACTATCAAAGTCAGTGTCAAAGAACAAGTATAGAAAAACTGACTTAAGTCAATTTATTCATATACAACTCTTAGATTTTTGTGGGGGAGGAGGTGGTAAATGTCCATATTTAGGGGTAAATGATAGCTACAGGTTACTTCTTCGTAGTGTTGTGGCAGGACAGGTAACCGAGGAAGTCAGGTGGCACTCGGGGAGTTGGAGAACCAGTTTACTACACCGGCGGGCTCAGAGGAGTTACAGTCTTCAAATTCTGAGCCCCAACCAACAGGCTTTTCAAACTCTTATAGTGTTGGGGTGAGGACTGGCTGATGTGATAAACAAGCAGGGTTACAGAAGGTAAATGCACACATTAGGCAACTGGTAGAAGGAATGAGGAAGTGGAAGTTCACAGAATTTACATTAAATAGTCTACAGAATTTGCATTAAACAGCTTTGTCAGCAATATTCCCTTTCAATAGTACCAAAACCAGGTTATGATGAATGCAAGTCTCACACAAAATTATGCCACACATACAGAAATTTATTGCAATAGGAACCACACAATGAAGCCCAGCTCTCCGTTCTTTCGGATACTCCAGCAGCACTTGCCTGAATGGTACATGCATGGTAATTATGACAATACTCTAGACCAGTGGTTCCCAACGTTTTTCCACTTGTGTACCTCTTTTAAATCCATGTCTACAAATTGTACCCTTTGTTTTTAAAACAACTGTTTTTAAATACTGACACTTCTGTTCAGTGCCTATATTAATGTGAAATAGTGGAAGTGAGGTAATAAGTTAGGAAAGAGAAATTACTACACTAAATGTACAAACCACAGATTTAATTTTACAGTGTTCATAACAGTTAAATTTTGATTATGATGATCAAGTATTTAAACATTAAATAAGAAAACTACTTGAAAAGAATCACTATTAAAGACAACATACTTACTTTTACTCAGTAAATAACTAAAGTGATCAAACTGTCTGGATAAGTATGTATTTATATGTTTGTGGAAGTTCTAGAAATGTCACAAATGGATTGTTCTGAAACTGTGTAATGATTGGTAGAAGAGCAGTTTGGGGGTCACGTCCTTATCAATCTTCATTCACTAATGTGAACTAATTTTGAAATGTCTCCATTAACAGTGATTCAAACTTAACATTTATTGCTTCATAAGTAATGTTTTGCATTTTTTTACTTCATTTATTTTTTGGCCATTGCTTACTACTGTTTGTGTACCCCTGAACAGCCCAGCATAAAACCCCAGGGGTACACCTACCATCACTTGGTAACCACTGTTCTAGGGTATAAATTAGAATGTATGCCATACTATCAATGTTCAGGTATTTTAAAAATAAATTCTAAAATATTTCCTATTATGTTTGTCTTACCTTTCCCTTAATAATTCTGAAATCAGGCAGTGCCAGTATTAAATACCCAGTACATAAACTAAGCATATGCCTAAATTGGCAGCAATTGTGTCCCAGGAGAATGAGAAAACTATTTTTTCAAGCCCTGTTGTTCATCAGTATAAGAATGAGTAAACAAACTCAGGTATTCATACAACTGACAATAAAAAGTGAAACCACAATGATATACCACTACAATCCCACCACAACAGCTAAAATTTAAAAAAGATTGAAAATACCAAATGATGACAAGGATATAGAAAAATGGGACTTTCCTATATTATTTATGGAGTATAACACAATACAACTACTTGGACAAATTCTCTGTAACTTTCTTATAAAATGAAATATTTACCTATCACAGGACCAAGTAATTTTATTTCTAGGAACTTATCCAAGAAAAACAAAAAGATATGTTCACAAAAATACTTGAATAATATGCATAGCAACTTTATGTGTAATAACCAAAATCTGAAAAAAAAAGCCCTGGTATTGTCAGCCTGAGAATGAGTAAACAAACTCACAGGTTCACACAACTGGCAATAAAAAGGAAAATATACTGATACAACATAGAAGAGCTCAAAAGCATTATGCTGACCAAGAAAAGAGTTTCACAGGAAAGACTACAGCTGTGATTCCTTCTACTTGAAATTCTAAAAGTAATGTAGCTACAGGATGGAGAATAGGAAATTGACTGGGAAAGGTATGAAAGACATTCCTGAAATGATCATAATATTTTGTATTACACAGGTCCAAATTTAGTAAATGTATAATTCAGATTGATACATTTAATTATGCACAAATTTTACAGCAAAAGGAAAACAAACTGTAAACAAACATTAAACTTGAATTAATAAATCTCATGCTGAATTAAAGGGAAATATATAGAGGTCTTTAGTTTGCTTGAAATCTGTCTAAAAATAAGATGAATTAATAGATGGATAAAGAAAAAATAGGTACATAAATACATGATGAAAACAAGCACAGTAAAATGTTAATGGAAAAATCTAGGTGTTGAAAATATAAATGCTTAGTGTACAAGTCTTTCAGTTTTATGCTGTGCATGAAAATGTTTCTAAATAAAACCAAAACAGAGTCTCCTATTTTGAGCACTCGATATGGGTCAAATATTATTCAAGGTGCTGGTGATACGGTAGTGAATAGAACAAAATCTTTGCTCTAAAGATATTTACATTTCTACTCTAAGGAGAAATAAGAACTAAACATATGAGGGCTGTCTGGGAAAAAATCAGCTATTGTCAATATAATGAGAATGGGTATATGGCTGGATACTTTCCAGACAGCCCTCATATACACAGTAATACATTAGGTGGTAAGAAATTCTAAGAAGAAAAATAATGCAGACTAAGGGTAGAAGTCACTAGTTAGATACTTTTAAGGGAAAAGAAATCTTTGATAATGTCATAGTTTAGTAAAGGGGCCCAAATGAAGGGAGGAAGTACATCTGAGTTAACAGAATTACAGGCAAAGGAAACAGGAAATGATAAGCCTTTTAGGTATACCTATATATGACCTGTTTTAAAAAATTATGGGACCAGTGTGCCTGGAGCAAAGCAGAAATGAGTAGGAAATACGTGCAAGATCCAAGAGATGAGTGTAGTCAGACGGATGGGGTAGAGGAAAGAAGATTGTGTAGGGCTTATATGCTATAGTTAGAAATTCAGATTTCCTTCTGAGTAATATGGGAAGCCACTGAAAGACTTTGAGAAGAGGAATAGTGGGATCTGACTTCTATTTTCAAAGGGTCAACTGAAGTGTTATATTGGTAACAGACTATAAAGAGATAGTTTTGATAGAAGATCCAAGAAGGTGCAAATATTAGAAAGACCAGTTAGGAATCTACATAACTTAAGTCCAATAAAAAATAGAGGAGTCTTTGGTTAGGATAGTTTTAATGGAAGTGGGGAGACTATACATGACCAGAATTATTTCTGGACACACGCAGATGGTAGAGCCGACAGATTTTCCTTATGGGCTGGAGGTAGGGTGTGAAAGAAAGGGGACAAGCAAAATGACAAGTGTAGTTGTCACATACTAAAATGGGTACTAGTGAAAGAAAGAGTAGATTTGGAGTGGGGAAGATATTAAGAATTTGTGTTAAGTTCTGTCGAATAAATGTCTTTTATACAATCCAATGAGAGGTTGATAGGCAGTTGGACAAAGTGAATCTGATGGTCAGGGGAGTGGTTAGTAGTGAAGCCATGGAATGAGGTGAGATCACCTGGGTGAATAGGAGGAAGGCCCAGGTCTAGAACATGGTTCCAAGGCACCTCAACTTTAAAAGTCAGGCAGATGAAAATCCCCCTGTGACCCCAAAGAGATGAAGGAATGATCAGCACAGAAGGGGAAGTAAGAGAGTGTGTCCTGAAGTTAAGAATAGGTTTCAAGAAGGAAAGCCTGATAAGATGTGCCTGGTGCTGCTTACAGATCAGGAGGGGACTGATAACTGAGCTTAGGCTGGCATTTAAAGCTTCTCAGTGACTGTAAATGCTAATGACTATAGTACATGTCTGTTTTGCCCTTTACTCTTCAATATTGCACATTCAAAGATTCTTAGGCCTGCTTTTTTCTTTAGTTCAAACTGTATTAATAGCAATGCTTACCCTTGAAACTCCAGTTCTCCCAAACAATAGTGAAATGAATCTCAAAAAGATAAAAAGAGAATGTTTTATCTTCCCAAAGAGCAGCAGGAGAGCAGACAGTATTCTGCATCATAAAACCAGTTACGGTAAGTTAGTAACTTGAAAAACATCTCGAAAGGATTCATCTTACTTGCCTGTCCTATGTGAAGCCTTGTATGAATGTATAGTTCTGTTCTGTTTTTCTAATATTATCAAACTGCCCTTGAAGTATCATTTATACAAAGTATATAAAAAGTATGTCAATAAATTGCTGAAGAGATTCCTAATGTCCTGAGAAATGTTAACTTTAATACCTAAAACTCTAAAGTCCTTTATTGTTACTTTAATTTTTCTACAGTACTCATATTAAAATAACCTCTACTTTCCAGAAATTTAATAAAAATCAGGCTCTCTTTCTTCAGCCAAAAGAGCTGCAAGGTTCCCTTCTCCTTCTTTTATTGGTAAAGACATAATAGGTTTTATGACTACTGGATTTCTTCACCAAACAAGGAATTGAGTCTCTGTCTCTTTTAAATTAGTGGTGACCTTGATCAGAGGCTTTAGGTAGATGGAGGACATATTATAAAAGCCTGATTGATGTGGATGCACAAGAGAATGGGAAGAAAGGAATCAGAGACAGTAGGTAAAATGCAACTTGTTCAGTTTTGCTGATAGAAGGGGCAGAGAAATGGCACAACAGCTCAAAGAGGATGTGGGTCAAGAGAGATTTTATTTTTTAAGATAGGAATGATGACACATTTCTGCAGGCAATGGGAACAATACAGTGGAGACAGAAAGATTGAAGATGCAGAAATAAGGGGTGGAAAATTTCAAGAAAAGTATCTTTGAGGATGTTAGGGTTTGGAGCACAAACGGGGTAGTTGGCTTTAGATAGGACTGCAGGCTTCATTCAGGGCATCAGGAAGGAAGCAAAGGATCTAAGCGCAGATGCTACAGATTGCTAGATTTTGTGGTGAGAGCACATGGATGTTCTCTTTGCAGTTTTCCTATTTTCTTGTTGAAAAATAAATACATTCATCAACTGACATCAGAACAAAAAGGAGGTTTCAAGTTTAGGGAGAGAGATAAGATTGGAAAATAGGTGTGTAGGACTGAGGGAGAATATGCTGGCTAGGAAAAAGTCATAGTACTGTCAGCTTCCCTCAGGGCCTCATTGTGATCTGTGATCATGAATTTAACATAAATTTAAGGTGACACCAGGCAACACCTTAGACATTTAACTGAATCATAACTACCAAGTGAAATTGTGGTACAAAGAAAGTGGCATAAATTCACAGTCAGCACAGTAATCCTTACTTCTCTTTCTCTGATAAAGGTGTGGATGGATAGATGGATGGATCGAAGGATAGATGAAAGGATGAACAGATGGATGGATACAGACCACACACACACACACACACACACACACACACACACTGTTTAATTTAAAATCCTAAATGATACAGAACCCTGTCTGCTGCACTTTTACCCAGCTAACTCCTATTTAACTTCCCTAATGTTAGTGTAAAGTTCACACCCTCAGAAAAGTATTCTGACTATTCTGTTACACCCATCACTTGTGTACACCCTTTACTGATCTGTAGCACCTAGCCAATTACAAAAATTAATTCTCATGTAAAATTTTTTAAATGTTTTTCATTCCTTGTGAGCTATAAATTTCATGAGAGCAAGAGACCACGTGAGCCTTGGCTAGTACATTGCCATTGGATCACCAGCATCAACAGAGCTTGACACTCTAAATATGTCATTCATTCATCTACTTAGTCACAAAATATGTGTGAGTGCACACTATGAACCATAAGTAAAATGTATTCTCACACAAACTGTATGGTCTCAGTAAGAAAAGATTAATCAAATCACCACTCAAATATATAATGACTATGATTAGTAATATATTTAAAAATACAGAATTCTATGAGATATTTAGGAGACTTAACCTCATCTAGGGAGTTAGAGAAGGATAATTTAAGCTAATATAGATTGAGAGTAGAAGAAAAGCATTGTAGACAGAGAAAACAGTAGTTTCCAAGACACTGTGGCACAAGTACCCATAGTTTGTTCCAGCAACCAAAAGAAAGTAAACGATATGTAAGCTATAATACACATAGGGAGACAGGGAGAGAGGAAGAAGATAGTATTAGATGAATCTTGAGAAATAGGCATGCACTAAATGCATAAAGAACACACACATACCTCAATATATGCACATACACAAGCATATATACACAAATCTTGATTTATAAACCTACTCATGAATATAAATAAATTCTTTAGGGAGCAAAATAAATGCTCTCATAATGTGGCTGGGTCTAGACTTTCTCATTAAATTCTTTCACAATGTTTCCCCCACCTCAAGAAAAGTTTATGTAAATTTAACAAGCAAATAGTGTATTTTTGCCAAGATAAGACCAAATGACATCATAAACAAAGGTAAATAAAAGTAGAGAAAAATAAATGTGAAAGGAAGAGTCAAAACAAAATCAATATACATCACACAGAAGTATAAACAAGCCAAATCCAAAAGAACCTATATAGTAGCAGATTGAATATTTTATATTATAAGCCCCTATTTATTTCAGGAAAACAATCATCCATCAAATTAAATTAAAACTGTTTTTAACTGTATTAGCTTTACATTTATGTGTGCTCTAAATTTTTCATTTTATTACTTAATAGTTCTTTAGAATCATGTAAATAAGAGATTTATGCCTAGCTTTATGTTTGTATAGAGCTGATAGAATTATAATCTAACAATTTAATCAAGTAGAAATCTATATATTATTTTATAACTCTCTAGTCACTAATCATATTTGAACATCACTGAAATTAAAATTATCCATAAAAATTGTCCTGTTTAAATGTATATTTGACCCAAATGAGGCAATTTTTAAATTCTTTTTAAGCAAGATTATTAAATAAAGAAGGAATGAACTAGATATTTGAAAAAGAAAAGTAATAGTTGAAGAGTCCCATCCAATATAGGAAAAATAAACGAATTGACCTCTATAAGCTGGGTGTTTTATATGCATTAGTTCTTATAGGTTTATAATAAAAACAATATAAATAACAACCACCACCACTATGTGGACTCCTGCCATTTGCTAAATATATTTTATGTTCTAAAAGCACAAGCACTTTGTAAATATATTGAATTTTCAAATGTTATTTAAGTAAATCTTAAAAACAATGTAGGATAAGTATATTTCCCATTTTATAGATGAAGAACTTAAATCTGTCAAAGAAAACCAACAACTAAGAAGTGGATTGAGAAATTGCTCTCAGAGTAAGTTACAAGTTTCAAGGCAGACAGGAGTTTGACCAATGCCACACAGTGAGTAGGTAGGGAACTAAAGTTAACATCCGTTGTTTCACAGTGTACCTCAAACCACTGTGGGCACATACCACAGGGATCCAGGCACAGGTCAGAAGAGATGTATAAGGGAGAGGAGCATGGAATGCTAATAAAAACTGGGCCGTAGTACCCAAAGACAAACTTCCCCTTTGACAAATTTGCTTGAGTCTTCTGTTCTCTGAAAAGCAGGTGACCAACATTGTGAGAGGACAGCCTACCCATAAATGTGATATGTTATGAGGACCTGACTTGAAGATAAAACATGCCAAGTTGATGATTTCACAATAAAACTTATTACTATTAGCTGTTTTCATCTTTCACAAATGTCTGAAGCAAAAAAAACTAAATCAAAAGAACTTGGGATGATAGGTATGGGATCAAGAGCAATGGAAGGTCAGCATCTTTTCTGACTTCTAAGGTATCTGTTGACATCTGGTATTGAAACAACTGGCTGAGTCCTGTTTGCAAAGCACACCTGCCCACTAACCATAATGCAACTGTTTCAGACTCCGGCCAGCATCTTTTTTCAACTTGTCTGACCCCTTCGAGAAGCCTTTCCTTTCTTCTCATCATGTTCTCAATATAACCCACATTACAGAAACTTTAACATTTCTAATGTGTTTTATACATTTCTTCAAGGAACCAAAGGTTTTTTCTCAGAATTGAAAATGTAATTAATACAACAAAAAATGGTCTGTTAGGATCTACTGTCACAAAGGACAAGGCATGACCTTCACCCCATGTTAGATGCCTACACCGCAGTATACACTCAATAAATTTTGATATATAAATGAAACTTTTAAAAATAATGTATAGTATAAGTACAAAGATATCCTATAAAGATGAAACTGTTTATAAAGCCAGTTTCCTCAATTACCCCCTTCAAAATGAGGTTATTAAGAGAACTTCTACTGTCACTCAAAATGAATGACTCTTTAAATCATCTTCTCAAGGGACTTGCTACCCAAAATGGCTTGGATGAGATTGAAAAAGCAGAATCTTGGGCTCCATCTCAGATTCACTCAATCAAAATCAAGCAGTTTTGTTCCAATAGTACCCAGTTTCCTGAGATACATATGTATGCGAGTGTGCACACATACACAAGCACACACACACACACACACACACACACACACACATTATAGCGTAGAATTAAATGCAGAATATCACCATCATCATTCAGATATATAAAGAAGAAAAAATAAAGCTATAAGTAGAAAAGGTAAGAAGAAAGAAAGAAAATAGAATACTTGTGAAACACTTTCTGCAGCTGACTTGCAAAAAAGTCATTTTTCTTTATAAATTCGGTTAAATTCTACTCGTACAATCAATACACATTTATACAGTGCCTACTGGTACGTGAACTTAAAATGTGTTTTCTACTTATATGGGAGAATTCCCAAGGACAACTAATAAGTTGTAAACCTCATGTGTCACCTTACATAGGATTAAAGAAGGTATTTATTTTCTTTTTTTAAAATTTATTTTCACTGTTAGACTTATTGGGGTGACATCTGTTAGCAAGGATTACATAGGTTTCAGGCATATATTTCTACAGTGTATTGTCAACTTGTTGTATAATAAGTTCACCACCTAACATGATTTCTTTTTCTATCATCATATATTTAGCTTCCCCTTTCTCCTCTCCCATTCCCTCCTCTTCTCCCCTCCCTTCCCCACTCGTCCCCAAATAAACATTAAACTATTGATTATGTCCATGGGTTATTTGTTTCTTTGTTCATTTCCTTTTTCTTTCTTGCTTTCAGATTTGTATTCCACATATGAGTGAAGTCATACAGTTTTTTGTTTTTTCTGTCTGGCTTATTTCACTAAGCATGATGATCTCCAGGTCCATCCATTTTGTTGCAAATGGCAATATTTCATCTTTTCTTATAGCTGAATAATATTCCATTGTGTATGTACCACAGCTTCTTTATCCAGTCATCTGTCGCAGGGCACTTTGGTTGTTTCCATGTTTTGGCCACTGTGAACAGCGCTGCAATGAACATTGGGGCACATAAGTCTTTGTGGACAAAAGTTTTCAAGTTTTTTGGGTAGATCCCCAGAAGGGGGATTGTTGGGTCAAATGGTAACTCCATTCCCAATTTTCTGAGGAACCTCGACACTGTCTTCCCAGTGGTTGTACCAATTTGCATTCCCACCAGCAGTGTGCCAGAGTTTCTTTTTCTCCACATCCTCTCCAACACTTGTTATTCCTTGTCTTGTTGATAACAGCCATTCTAACAGGTGTGAGGTAATATCTCACTGTGGTTTTGATTTGCATTTTCCTGATAGCTAATGAGGATGAGCATTTTTTCATATGCCTGCTGGCCATTTGTATTTCTTCATGGGAGAAGTGTCTGTTTAGTTCTTCTGCCCACTTTTTAATTAGATTGTTGGTTCTTTTGTTGTTAAGTCATATTAGTTCTTTATATATTTTAGATATTAGACCCTTATCTGATGTGTTATTTGCAAATATTTTTTCCCATTCAGTTGGCTGTCTCCTTACTTTGTTGATGGTTTATTTTGCTGTGCATAAGCTTTTTAGTTTGATATAGTCCCATTCACTTATTTTTGCTTTTACTTCCCTTGCCTTTGAGGTCAGGTTCATGAAGTCTTCCTTGAGCCCTAGGTCTGTAAGTTTAGTGCCGGTGTTTTCTTCTAAACAGTTTATTGTTTTGGGTCTTATATGAAGGTCTTTAATCCATTTTGAGTTAATTTTTGTATATGGAGAGAGTTCACAGCTCAGGTTCATTCTTTTGCATATGTTTTTCCAGTTTTCCCAGCACCACCTACTAAAGAGGCTGTCTTTTCCCCATTGCATATTTTTTACTCCTTTATCAAAGATTATTTGTCCATAAATTTTTGGATTTATTTTTGGGTTTTCAGTTCTATTCCATTGGTCTATATTTCTGTTTCTTTGCCAATACCAAGCTGTTTTGACTATTGATGCTTTGTGATATAAATTGAAGTCAGGGAGTGGAATGCCACCAGCCTTAGTTTTTTTATGTAGTATTGCTTTGGCAATTCAAGTTCTTTTATGGTTCCATATAAATTTGATAATTCTTTTATCTATTTCATGAAAGTGTGATTGTGGGATTTTGATGGGTCTTGCATTAAATCTGCAGATCGCTTTGGGCAGAATAGCCATTTTAACAATGTAAAGTCTTCCTATCCATGAACAGGGAATATTTTTCTATTTCTTTGTGTGTGTTTTAATTTCTTTCAAAAGTGTCTTATAGTTTTCTGTGTATAAGTCTGTCACATTCTTTGTTAATTCCCAGGTATGTCATTCTTTTTGTTGTGACAGCAAAAGGAATTGACTCCCTCATTTCTTTTTCTGAGGATTCATTGTTTGTATATAGGAATGCTATTGATTTTTGTATATTGATTTTGTATCCTGCCACTTTACTGTATTCGTTTATTGTTTCTAATAGGTTCCTGGTGGAATCTTTGGAATTTATTTATATAAAGGATCATGTCTTCTGCAAATAGTGACAATTTGACCTCTTCTTTCCCAGTTTGAACAAATTTTATTCCTTTCTCTTGCCTGATTGCCATGGTTAGAACTTCCAGTACTATATTAAATAGCAGTGGTGACAGGGGGCATCCCTGTCTTGCTCCTGATTTTAGGGGACTAGGCTTCAGCTTTTCTCCATTCAGTATGATGTTAGCCTAGGGTTTTATTATGTTGAGATACTTTTCTTCTTTACCTATTTTATTTAGTGCTTTGATCATAAATGGATGTTGTAGTTTGCCAAAAGCTTTTTCTGCATCAACTAATATGACCATATGGTCTTTATGTTTTATTTTGTTTATGTGGTATATCATGTTGATTGATTTTCATATGTTGAACCATCCTTGTGCTCCTGGGATGAATCCCACTTGATGATGACATATAATCTTTTTGATGCATTGTTGTATTCTATTTGCTAGTATTTCGTTAAGGATTTTTGCATCTGTGTTCATCAGAGATAGTGGTCTATCATTGTGTGTGTGTGTGTGTGTGTGTGTGTTGTCTTTACCAGGCTTTAGTATTAGGGTTATATTGGTCTCATAGAATGAGTTAGAAAGTATTGCTTCCTCTTCAATTTTTTGGAAGAGTCTGAGGAGGATAGGTGTTAATTCTTCTTTGAATGCTTGGTAGAACTCGTCAGTGAGACCATCTGGTCTGGGGCTTTTGCCTTTAGGGAGATTATGGATAGTCATTTCAATCTCTTTGCTATTGATTGGCCTATGTAGATTATCCAGTTCTTCTTGGTTCAGTCTAGGTAGGTTATAAGTTTCTAGAAACTTGTCCATTTCTTCTAGCTTGTTCAATTTAGTGGCATGAAGTCCTTCATAATATTTTCTCATAATCCTTTGTATTTCTGTGGTATCAGTGGTAATTTCTCTCCTTTCATTTCTAATTTTCGGTATTGTGTCCTTTCCTTTCATCCTTTGATTAGTCTAGCCAGGGGTTTGCCAATTTTGTTGACTTTCTCAAAGAACCGGCTCTTTGTAATATTAATTTTTCTATTGCCCTTCTGTTCTCTAATTGGCTTAGCTCTGTTTTAATTTTTATTATTTCTTTTCTTCTGCTAACTTTAGCTTTTGCCTGCTCTTCTTTTTCTAGTTCTTTAAGATGGAATGTGAAGGTGTTTACTTGTGATTTTTCTTATTTTTGAAGATAGACCTGTAATGATATAAATTTCCCTCTTATTACTGCTTTTGCTGTGTCCCAATAATTCTGATATGTTGTATTTTCATTGTCATTAGTTTCCATATATTTTTTAATCTCTTCTTTTATTTGTTCTTTTATCCAGTCATTTTTTAATAAGATGTTGTTTAATCTCCATGTATATGTGGATTTTTTTCTGCTTTCTTTTTACAGTTGATCTCCAATTTCAAATCTTTGTGGTCTGTAGACACACTTGGTATAATTTCAATCTTCTTGAATTTGCTGAGGCTACTTTTGTGTTCTAGCATGTATTCTATCCTTTAGAATGTTCCACATGCACTAGAAAAGAAGGTATAGTCTCTTTTTGCTGGATGAAGTGTCCTGTAAATGTCAATTATGTCTAATTGCTGTAATGTGTCATTTAGAGCTGACACTTCCTTATTTATTTTCTGTTTGGATGATCTGTCCATGGCTGTTAGCGGGGTGTTTAATTCTCCCACAATGATTGTGCTTTCATCACTTTCTCCTTTCAGATCTGTTAGTAGTTGCTTTGTGTATTTTGGTGCTTCCTGGTTGGGAGCATATATATTAATTAGTGTCAAATCTTCTTATTGTTGTATTGTGCCTTTTTATCATTATGTAATGTCCATCTTTGTCTCTTACTATCTTTCTTAACCTGAAGTTTATTTCATCAGATATCAATATGGCAACTCCTGCTTTTCTCTGGTTACCATTTGCTTGGAGTATTGTTTCCCATCTTTTCCCTTTGAGTCTGTGTTTGTCCTTAAGGCTGAGGTGTGTCTCTTGGAGACAGCATACAGATGGGTTTTGTTTTTTATTCCAGTCTGCTATTCTGTGTCTTTTTATTGGTGAGTTCAGTCCATTAACATTTAGAGTGGTGATCGATATGTAAGGATTTCCTGTGGCCATTACTTATTTGTTTGTTTGTTTGTTTTTTTGTTTCTTTCTTGTTGTCCCAACTCTATTTCATTTCTCCTGGTGTTTTGTTTCAGGCCAAAGAGCTTCCTTCAGTATTTCTTGATGTGCTGGTCTTGTGCTGGCACATTCCCTCAACTTCTGTGTGTCTGAGAAGGTCTTTAATCCACCTTCATATCTGAAAGATAATTTTAATTGATAATTTATTCTTGGCTGGAAGTTTCTCTCTTTTAAAGTTTTGAATATTTGATTTCACTCCCTCCTGGCTTGTAGTTTGTAATTCTTTATTCCCTGGCTGCCTTGAGAATTGTCTCTTTATCTTTAATTTTTGTCATCTTTAGTACCATGTGTCTTGGAGAAGATCTGCTAGGGTCCAGGTATCTAAGGGACCTGTTTTTTTCTTGAACTTGTGGTTCCAGATCTTTCCATAGGTTTGGAAAGTTCTCCTTAACTATATGTTTGAGTATGTTCTCTGTAGAGTGCTTGGCTTCTTCTTCTAATTCTAGTATCTTGATGTTTTTTTTTCCAATGGAGTCAGATAGTTCTTATGAAGTTCTTTCAATTTTTTTGTTCTATATTCCCTTGCTCCCTCTCTCTGAGATGTTCCCATGTTCTGATCTTCAATATCACTAATTCTTCCATCTGGTTGGCCCTGTTTCCTATGGCAGTTATTTCATTTCTCACTTCTATTATTGTATTATTTATCTCTTGAATTTTCATCTCGATCTTCCTTCTGTTTTGAATTTCTTTGTTAAATTATTCCTTTTGTTCAGAGATTTCCTTTCTTATGTCTTTCATCTCAGCTATGGAGTTCTGCCAGTATGTTTTCATTTCTCTCAGAGCTTTTAGAATGGCTGCTTTAAATTCTGTGACTCTTAGTTCAGAAACTTCTAGGTCTAAGAAGTTGTCTTCTGGATAAATTTCATGTTCTTTCTGAGCAATTTTAGTTTCTAAGGAATTAATCCTGCCTGCTGGGTTCTTCCTCTTTGACATAAGGGTGTTATGTTCAGCAGAGCCCAGAAGCCCTGATTAGTATTTTTGTGGTGTCTTGCTGTAGGGCAGACACTAGGTGGCACTGGGGGGCAATTTTTCAGAGAGAGGGTGGTTATTTATTTCTGGTCTCCTGCCATGTTTGGAGGCAGTGCAAATCTATCCAGTGGCCTTCCGCTTCCTCCAGTTAGTTAGTTGGTTGGGGAGGCTGTAGGAGAGGGGATAGGCCAACGAAAAGCATGCTGGGGCAGCTTTACCTCCTCTCCTACGCTAGGGAAGCTGGGTGATATGGGCCAAGGCTGTTCCTGTTGGCTGGGGTGAATGCTATCAAGTCCTTCTTTCTTCCTGGGCTTGCTCCAGCAATAATCTGTTCAGGGCAGTGTCTACAGGCTAGCATTGCTTGTAGGTCCCAGGGGCATGCGTGCAGGTGCGTGCACCTCCAGTCCAAAGCTGTGGGAATGACCTCAGGCAGTATGAGGGCAGCCAGCTTGCCTCTGCAGTGGGCCAGGAATAGGAACCGCGGCCCTGCGTAGGAGCCATGCAGGCTTGTGCTGTGGGTCACGAGGGCACGGGGAGCCAAGATGCTGTCTCTGGGACCCACCTCAGCCTGCAGTTGTTCAGAGTCCTTGCTCAGCCCTCTTGTAACTTAAAAGCTTCAGAGGCTGGCTCCCAAGCTCTGCCCCCAACATGCTACTCTAAGGCCCGGCTCCCCCACAGTCTCCCATCATTCTGCCACTTTGCTGGCTTTTACTCTTGTTGCCTCTTGGCCTTCCCACTCCCGTGCACTGTGCTGCTCCCTCATAGTCAGCAGCTATCGGGGCCTGTCACGATCCATCTCTTCTCCCTCCCCTCTCTCCTGCTCGCCTCCTTCTCTGCAACATTCAGGTATTTCCTTGCGATGCATGGATTTCTCAGCTGCCATTGTGTCACTCAGGGTCCTCTTGGCTCCTGGATACACGTTCAATTATGTTTTCTGGGAGAGGCTTTAGGGACATCCTCTCTGGTTGCCATCTTGCCCTCCTTTCTATAGATGTATTTGATATGTTATTTTCAAAGAGACTATATGTCTAGAGGGAAATATAAGGGAGAGAGAACTCCATGGTTTGAATTTTTAATACAAAGAGGAAGAGGGTAGGAAAGAAAACTGGAAGATACTCTCAGACTTGAAAAGTCACGAACAAGAGCAGAAAATGCTTCAAAGATTTAAGGATAATAATCTATAGTCCCTAATATATTCACATAGATTCTTCTGTGAATGTGTCCTGAAAATGGAGTGGGCTTCAGATAAATCACAATCACAAATATTATGTAGATCAGAAAGTTTACATTTCTAGAAATTTTTAGCCTCATTCCATGGTTTATTTGAACATGTTTTTATATTGCTAACTTTATATTTGAAAGCTATAAAATATTCCCTGTACCCAAAGACTTCAAATATTTCATTTACTAAATTCAATGCTGACATAGAAATTACTTTATTAGTTATGTATAAGTAAGTCTGCTTGACAGAGATGTTAATGTACTAAATTATTGTAATATGTTATGGAAAATTATAAATTAAGATTTCAAAGTAATTCTAAAGTCATAAACTTACCCATGTAGAATAAAAGAGGTGTCAAAATATAAAGTTGTATGTTTTTCCAAGAGATTATATAATTGATTTTCATTTCCAAGTTACATTTTTTGTTATACCAAGTGTTAATACCGTATTTTAAGTATAAATGTTTTTTAAATCTGTATTACAAAATAAATTATTTTGAAACTGAAAAGAAAATTAAGTTGGTGTTTTATGAAACCTTCTTCATGTCTGAAAGTTTTCATTGCTTAGTAGACTAGAAATCAATGATGCCTAAAATACTATAATTTTCTTTTTTCACTAAAACCTTGCTTCAAGATTGCAAAACATAAGCCTCTTATAAAAAGTCACCAGATGAAATCAATTTAGCTAAGAAAAAAAAGAGATGAAAACACTGAAATATAGGGTATAAAAGCCTTAAGCTGCAAAAAAAAAGTGTTTTGGAAAAATAATAATTATTCTATGTTTATAATAAGCCCCAACTAGAAAGATGACCTACCTTTTCCATGAACTTAAAATAGTTTATCAGCCATGAGACAATCAACAGCATATGGAGGCTCCTAGAGTTTTAAGAAAATACACAGGTACATAAATCTAGGAAAGATGTCTCATGCAAATGGCTGTAGTTAGATACAAAACAAATACTGCCTCAAAAATGGAGGATGTGACAGCTCAGAGAAATAATCTGAAGTTGAACAGGTAAGTCTGACTGAAGAACCAGACAAATCAATATGGAAGACTTTATAGAAGTTAGAGGGAAATTTTTGTTTTTTATAGGTGATAGAGATAAAGGATTTCTTTTTACTCCATTTTCTTTTTACTCTTCAAAAACACATAAAACAATGAATTCCATTCGTTCCAATTTCCTACAGATAAGAAAAAGAAAAAGTTTTGCTACTGTGAAACATTTTTTCTGTTCAGGGCTTACATAGTGAAGTTTTTACACTGCAGTAGCCAAAGTAACCTTGGACAGAAGTAGTTCAGGATACACCCTCACCAAAATTTTCATCTGGGTTCCTCTAGGGACTAAAAAATGAGGGCCAAACTGTAATATTATACTATACTCTTAAAGCAAACTCTAGGAATAAAGCAGTCATTTTCACTTTATAGTTTGTATTTATTTCAAATTCTGCAAAAGACAAATAATAAATTATTATATAACAACAACCAGAAAGTCTCATTTTTACTTCTTCAGTGATCATTGGCTGGTAATTTTTCAGTAAGACTATACTCAAGGAAAATCACTTAGGCAAACATAGTATTTACTCTAAATCATTCTAATGATCATTATACAAAATCACCTCTCCCACACACACAAAAAAATTACCATGACATGATTGATTTTGTTAAATATAATAATTTGAATAAAAGTCACATTTCCTCATGTAATTTTCACCTAACCTATATTTTATCTGTCATAAATAATAGCATTTTCAATAACACCTGTGACTGCCTTATTTGTGTGAGAACATGTTGTATCCATAAAAAAAGAACTAAATAATTGATACATTTTGAACCAAAATCTGACATTTCTAAGAAAGAACTATGCAAGAATCAGCCAGTATACTCATCTATAAACAAAATAGATAATGTGTCTTATGAACTTTCAGACAATAGCCAGGGCATTCAGTGGCAAGATGACGGCATGAAATTCAGCCAGTTGGCTAAACTTTGGGGCCTATTCATTATCAGGGACATCCCAGGTAAGAGATGGAAAGCAGCAGCACGCCAGCAAACCCTTTCTGTGTATTGGGGTCTATGCCACCTGTAAAATTGACAAATTCTGTTGCTGTTTATTCAATTGATCCCAAGAAGTTCCCCATGTAGCCAAGTGATCTGGAAGAAAGATGACCTTTTTTAGCACTGACAGCTGGCAAGGGACTAAGGACAAAGGGGACTACCCATCATAGTAGGGTAAGCTGGAGGCTCACGTTAGCTCTAACTATACATTATAGTTCTGCTTTAGCTCAGAGATCATTGAATAGACACTGAACAGATCATTTTAACCAAAACCTATGACTGCAAGATATTTACCAGTTGCTGATTGGATGAAATCAGTAATTTCAATGACATTGGGTATGAGGGTACAAACAGATGAGACTGCCCTATTAAGTTTGTAATAGTCTACTGTGAGATGCCATCCATTTATTTTAAGTTTACAAACAGGCCAAATTGGGCTAATAAACAGAGAAGCATTAAATAGCTCTTATATAATGGGATTTAATCCTTGACTGCCCCTTTCAAATTTACATGGAACTGTGTTAACTATTTTAACTGGTAAGCTAGATTCATGGAGTCCCATTTGTCAAACCAATTATTTAAAGTTCCAAAGACTTAATGTAATTTTTAGATCATTGAGTCAGAGATTCCATGTCCACTATGGGATATTTTAGGACAATGGATAATTTAGGCAAAGAAAGACTTCTGATATTTAAGGTGAGGTATGACTATCTCCTCCCTTTTATGTTTGGTAACTCCCCTAAGGCCATAGAGAATATCGTACTTAAATTTAGTGGGATTCTACGTTATAACTACAACATTATTCCCAGTATTAATGAAGATTTTCCAATTGGTCCATTTCAGCAGATATTAAAGTTAATTCAGAACATATGGTATAGAGGTGCAAAGACCATTTGCAGTCTTTTATCTTTTTGTTGTATGAATTCATATTGTATATTTTGGTTTTCCACTTGGGTCAGGTTTTAAACCTCTGTTTCAGTTTTTGTTTCTTCTCCCTCTATTTGAGTTGGGTGGGTTTCTTGTTATTGTTGTTTTCTTGTTTGTTTGTTTGTTTTATTATGTTTTTGGTGATTACTGAATATATCTGGAGTGGGGAGGAGTCTTCTCCACTCTGCTCCTATTTTTAAGCTTTGTTTTCCACAGAATCTCCTATCAGTATCATCAGGATTAGAAAACTCCCATGAAATGGTAGCTTTGATGTTTTTAAAGATATTGGGTATAAATTAACCTGTTGGCTGAGCCATGGGAGTACTATGAGTGTTTGGACATTTTTTCCTATAAACCTGGGGATCAGAATCATTTTGGGAAACAAAGGCATAGGCAATAGCAGAATTATTTTGTAGAGTCCTAGTGAGCCATCTGCATAGGTACGCAGACCTCACTATGCCACATGTAACTACTCTCCTCCATGTGATTGGTCACTCAAAGGGCCCATATCATACATGGAGTGAGAGTCTTTCCCTAAGCACTCTGCAGAATGGAGAGCAATGCTTGGTTTAGACCCATAATTCACAAGCCTGTTCCTCTGAAACTAACTCCATTTCTAGTTCATGCTGGAATTGAGAATAGTTAAGTCAAGGACCTCATGTGTTTCTCACATCCCTCAAGTGCCTGCTTTACCCTTAAAGTAGGCGTGTTCTCAAGACTGAGGTTCAATAGCAACCAAGTCCATTTGAATCAAAGATCAAGAAGTACACACACATGAGACTGGCACATGTCACCTCTGCCATACTCTGTTGGCCAAAGTAGGTCACCTACCATCACAGAATCAGAGACAGTGGGATACAAAGTTATAGGGCAACAGTACTCAATATAAGAAGGTCTTTAATTGGGGCCACCAATGTAATCAAAATACATTGGAAAATTATAGTTCTATGGGTTAGCCACCTAACTTAAATAAATATCAGTATCTTCATTTGTAATATACCCAAAGGATTGTTTTGAGGATAAAATATACAAAAAACTATTACTTATTATATATGATATAATATGTACAATATATAATACTACATAAAATAGTTTTTATATAACATCTGACACACAGTAGCCCCCCAAAAAGGGTTATTTTCCTCTTTTTATAAATATCTAGGAACATGCTATATTTTTGATAACAAGGAATCTCCTCTCTTGACCAAGCTAATTAATTCAGATGTAGGCATCTGCTGCATGCTAGTCCAATTACAACAATTTCTTCAGGTTGCCTCTTTTTTTTTTTCTTTTAATTTAAGTTAGTGATGAGAGTCAGTGCCAGTCAGAGTCCTGAAACAGAAAGCTTGGGAGCTATGAGTGACTGTTTTCTACCATCCTTCTAGAAGACGCAATCTAGAATACAAAAAGATAAAATTCACATAGAGAATATTTTATGGTCCAATGATAAAGAGACGAATGATCCTGGAAAAGTTTCCAGTGCTTTCTAGTTTTCCTTGAAAGCCACCTGCCCCAATGCCTTCCCTTGGTTATGTGAGATACTCTCATATACCTTCAACGAACTTTCCTTTTTACCCAGCAATTTCAAGTTGGGTTTCTTATAGCTACAAAAAGACCTCTGATTAATACGCACAGGCATATCTAGGTTCCAGTCAAAGATGCACAAATGTAATAGGTGCTAAGTAACTAGACCAAAGTCAGATAATTACTTTATCTGGGTAATCTGGTTCTGTGGATATTCACTGTGAACTGCTATTTTACTGTCTCTCATCAGAGCTGTCACTCCACCTAAAATCTGACAATTAAGTTCACAAATTACCACTGTGAGCTTATGTTGACAGCACTTGTACATAGCCATTCCAGAAAGCGTTCCAAGATTGCCTCGAAGGGTGGATTGGGCGCTGGCATCAGTGCATAGCTTCTCAAGGGGAGTACTTCAAAGGTGACTGTAGTGATATTTAGCAATGAAGTATGTAGCACTTTTTCTAGGATAAATTCATGAAATTAATTGTCCAACCTCATATTACTAGTCAGGAATTTTAGAAATTATGGTATATGAAGTGAATACTTATGTACCCTCAAAATTTATATATTGAAATCCTAACCCCGAATATTGTAACATTAGGAGTGAGGCCGCTGGAGGGGGGTGATTAAGTCATGAGGGTAGAGCCCTATGAATATAATTAGAACTCCCTCACCTCTTCTTTCATGTAAAGACACAGCAAGAAGACAGCCTTCTATAAACTAGGAAATGGGCCTTCACCAGATGCCAAGTCTGCTAGCAGCTTAATCTTAGATTTCCCAGCCTCCAGAACTGAGAAACAAATGTTTTCAGTGTAAGCCTCCCAGTCTATGGTAGTTTGTTATAACAGCCTGAACAGAATAAGACATAAGGTAACACTGCAGGTCTTGGCAGCAAAATAAATTCTAGCCCTGATTTCAGCATGAAGCTAAATTTTGTGTGCTGTTTGGAGGAATGGGGGTAGGAGAGATGAAGTGGGTTGGGGCTGCAGTGGAGTATTTTAATCACAAAGAAACAGACACAGAGACTCATGATATTCTGAGTGGCATAAAACCATAGGTCAGTCACTGTGGGACACTGATTCATGGGCTCAGTGGCTAAAGGTGACAGGTGATGTCTTCTAGTAAAGGAGCAATTCAGAACAAGGAACATTTACTAGTCACAAGCCAATCGAAAGTACCTGGATGTAGTATGAAATATATGACAAAAATATCAAAGGGATAAATATGCAGTGTACGAAATGAATCTGCATTTAGTACTGTGCTCTAAATAAGGGAACCTATATATGTAGGACTAGCCAATGTACTAGGAAATGTTGACAGCAGCTTCTTAAGTCAGGGCTGCCCCAGGGTGGAAGGGTTCTGCAGGCTGCCTGAAGCAGTATTTAAGAGAGAGTGGGGAAATTACAAGGCTCTTCTTTTTTTTTTCTTTCTTTTTTTTTTTTTTTGTTGTTGTTGCGAAGCTCTTTTTGATGGACAGACAATGCCTTCAGTCTCTGTTAGAAGGGCAAAGAATAAAATGGAAATGAAAGACCATGTAGCAATATCAATAACTAAAATAATTGAAAGCAGATTGAAAAGAGAATTAAGAAATAGCTTGAAATTAATGATTACTTTCAGAAATAATATAGTTAATTGTAAGTCCCTATTAGTATGCCCCCTTTACATGGTAGTGGGATGTCACCATATTGTAAATCAGAGAACAAGTCTAGACACTGTCTTAGTCTGTTCATGCTGCTATAATGTCACAGTCTGGGAAGCTCATAAACAATAGCAATTTATTTCCCACAGTTCTGGACATTGGAAAGTCTAAGATCAGGGTGCCAGACCTGGTTGGGCTATGGCACTCTTCTGGGTGGCAGAATTTATCTTCACCTCGTGGAAGGTATTAGGGATCTCTGGGGTCTCTTTTAGAAGAATGTGAATCTCATTCATGAGGGCTCCAACCCTGTGACCTATTCACCTCCCAATCACCCTCTCCTACTACTATCACATCATAGTTTAGGATTTCCACATGAATTGTAGGGAGAGAAAAACATTCATGCCACAGCAATACTTACATGTACTTTCCAATGTATATGACTTTGGGAGAAAGAAAAACAAGGTGTTCTTTCTGTAGGCAGTTAACAAAACAGATGAACCACTTCTATATAATCTTGTTCTACATAAAAAATTTCGAAGTTGTTTTGAAAGCATGTGTCTAAGATTCTTCAGAAAAGGTTAAAAGTAAATCTTGACTTCCTGACAAGTAAGGAGTCTTAAAAATAGAGTGAAATGCAATTCCAGGACATCTTTTTTTGGCTCTATTCTTCCTACGTACCCTTTACACCTCCTTTATGTAAAGATAAATAGTGGGACAGTACACATAGTTCTGAACACACCTCTGCATTTTATCCACTAGTAGCTTTGGCTAGAATTTTAAATCCTCACTGTAATCAAATAAATGTGGGTGGAAATAGAAGGACCTGACTCTTCTTGCAGAGTCCATTGACTTCTCACTATGGGCCAAAGACTCTAAATATTCATATGCCTTTATTTTGTGAATATCTACTATGTAGAGGGTCCAATTCTAAGTTATTTGTTAAACAACAATACACAAAAGAGTCCTTTTTTTCACACAACTTACATGTAGTGGGAAACACAGGTTTTAATACATTCACATAAATGTATGATCTATCAATAGTAGTAAGTGTTATGAAGAAAACAGACAAAAGCTGGATCACAGATAGCAATGAATGAAAGAAGGTTATTTTAGGTAGGGAGATATGAAGGTCAATCTGTGAAGGTGATCGTTTGGCAGAGAACTAAGAAGTGGGAGAGTAAGCCAGAAAAATAGCATCCCAGGCAAAAAGAAGAGTAAGTGTAGAAACCTTGAAGTGGAAGTATGCTTGCTGAATTTGAAAAACAGTAGGGAGATTGGTGTGGTTGGAATGGAGTGAGGGGAGCAGCCATCAGGAGAGTAGAAGGTGAGAATGGGTAGAAGGACTCGAAGTGAGATGGAAAGCTATTGGAAGTTTAGGAGCAGAGGTGTAGAGAATAACCTATAGAGGTGCAAACATGAAGGGAGGGAGATATGATAAACTGAAGTCTACAGCAACCAATCTGGTATAAGATGATGGTGGCTTCCATGGTGATAATGGTGGAACAATGAGAAGCGGATTAGATTCTGGAGATATTTGAAGGTATATCCAACATGATTTTCTGATGGATTGGAATGGGTTGTAATAAAAAAAAATAGTCAAGGAAAATTTTAAGTTTTTTGGCCTGAGAAAGGCAGTTTAGAGCACAGCAGACAGTTCTAAGCTGAAGATATAAACTTGAACTTCATTAAGCAGATCATCTAGCAAAAGAGCATATGAAGAGAAGAAATGAGATTTGAGGACAGGTCCTGGGATATGTTATGAGGAAATTAACTGATAATATTAATGGATAATAATAATATTAATTGTATTTGCTGTGAGAGTTTATTCTGATTCTTATTTTGTATTAACACTTTACATCCAGTATCTTATTTAATATCACGTCAACAATAAAAAATAACATTAAAAGTCACTTTTCACATATAAATATTTAGACAGTAATTACTTATATTTGGACCCAGATCATTCCTAATAATAGTGGACAGGCAGAGAATCTTAGTAGCTTTGAACCCATAGGTCTCCTATCTCAAGTAGTTTTATATTATATTGTACTCAGTCTAGCCGACTCAGAGATAAATATGAAAACAGTTAAATATCCCATACAAAACTGTCACAGCACCTACTGTTATCAATTTCCTTTAAATCACAGTCACAATACTTCAGTATATGTGCTGCCGAAGCGAGCACACAGTCACAATACTTCAGATATCTTTGAAGAACGGACAGATCTTTGGAGACCTTGTTGAGCTACACAGTGTGAAGGCTTACCTATTGGTACACATTTTTGGGCTTTTCAGTTACACATCTGCAAAAATTAGTTTTAATTTAAAATTCATTATTTGCCAGCAAACACTGCTAAATACAACAGAATTACATAAACAAAAATGATCAAGTGAAGTTTATCTATTCTCTTCAATGTTCTCTTACTTGCATTAAGAATCAAGGGAATAAGTTGCCTTTTCATGTTAGAAATATTTAAATCATTTATTGTGAAAGTAAGAAGTCTTAAGCTCTTGTCCTTTTATATATTAAAAAAGCATATATTCTGATATATTAACTAGCAATGTCTTTATGTAGTCCAGGAGATAATCTTATCAAGGCATGATTAACAGCTATAATCAATGATGCAATGAGTACTCACCACTAAATACTAAGGGCTTATACATTTTTAGTTTAATGATCAAGAGCACTTCTATCAGGCATTTCCTAATAGAGATGGAGTAATCATGATTTCTTTTTATGTTTCATTTGGCTAGATTCACATTTTCAAAGTTAGAACTGTGATATAATAGCTTGACTAATTATACAATTAAAAATTAGACCAATTAATAAGAAACTATAACGTTGATTGCTTCTAGAGACAGAAATATGTTAACTGGGGAATGTGGATAAGATACATTCTTGTTTTTCACTCTATACCCTCCTATATCTTCTCAATTTTTTCATCATGAACATATATCACCTATTCAAAAACATAGTAATTTTATTTTAAAAGATGAAGTTTAAAGATTCAACTTGAAGATAAACATTCCTCTCTCTCTGATATAAGTAATATTCAATATTTATAATACTATAAGGAAATGCAAATATTTTATTCTCCTAAAATATTATATAGTATTAAGGTAACTAATCCAATTCATATACTTGATTTCCCAACAGACACATAAAACACAAGAAAGAAAAGATTTATCTTATGCCTGAGTCTTTCTGCTTAATAAAGCTAGTTGTCAAAAGCCAACACACATTTTCACATCACTATGAGAAAAGGCCTTAGGTGTGATCTGACTATTCTTATTGACCAAATGAGAAAACTATAGTGCTGATTGATGAAGATACTTCCTCCAAGACTGCACAGTGAGATAGAAAAATACCATGGTAATGATTTGATCATTATCTCAATACAACATTAAAAGAAAAAGATTGAAAAAATATTTGACCAATCAACTCTTTATTGAGGCACTAGAGCCAAACATTTAAACATGAACTCTGAAGCCAAATTTCCCTCTTCCATGTACCTCTTTTATGGACTTAATTGTATTCCCCTAAATTTCATATATTGAAGCCCTAACCCGCAACTTGTCTGTATTTGGAAATTAGACCTTTAGGAAGGTAATTAGGGTTTATATGAAGTCATAAAGATTGGGTCTCAGTCACAAAAGACTGCTGTCTCTATAAGATGAAAAGACACAAGACCTCTCTCTCTAGACATGTGAATAGGAAAGTCCATGTGATAGAAGGTGTTCACTTGCAAGCCTGCACGTCTCACCAGGAACGGAATCTGCCAGTACCTTGACCAACAACTTCTAGCCTCCTGAACTGAGAAAATAAATTGCTGTTTAATACCCCGTCTGCGGTATTTTTTTATGGAAGCCCAAATTAACTAGTATTGACTCTTCATCTATAAAATAGGGATACCAACACTACCTACCTTGGAGATATATGTGAATTAATAAAATCTAATGTATTGATAATTTAAGTTTTTTCACATTTTGCCCACTAATTTATTTTTTAAGTTATGTTACATCTTCATATAATTATACAAAATTTCACATCTCTTCTATGTTAAGACACAAAGCCATAAGGATGTAATGTTTTGAATTATTGGAGAGAAACTTTAAAAAAAATAAGACTTTGGTTTCATTACTGGCAGCTCACCTAGTGGGACTTAGGCAAGTCTAATTACATCCTTAAATATTTTATAAAAATACCCCAAAACAGGTTGCTATTTGATGAAGTTGTCCTCTTATTTTATTAAACAGCCCCAGTTGCTATGCTACACTGGTCTGTTTGAACAACGTTTTTCAGTTATATGAGAGGCTGAACACGTAGACTGACCTCATGAATTACCACTAATGGGTGGTGATGCACCATTTATTCACCAATAAAGAGGTTTTTAAAAGTTTTAAATACCAAAAGACAAACACACTAGGAGAGAAGGTAACATGAGATAAAGATGGCAACAATTTTTGCAAGATGAAATAGATGAGTGACTTCTCGCTTCGCAAGGCAGAAAGAGCTGAAATTTCCCTTCGTACAGAAGGGAAACCAGCAACAGCAAGCAGATCTCTGGAAAGACTCAGAATGAAAGCATCACATGGGTCTTAAGACAGGATGCAAGATTGGGTGAAGACACGATTTTCTGACTATTGGTACATGGACTAGGTGGACCCCTGCATTCCCTCCCCAGCTTGTGCAAACAGGCAACTGATCTTCCTTTCCCAGCAACAGTGATATTCTAGCCTTGAGACCATCAGACCCTGCAGTGGGCTGAAATCAGTCACCAATCAAAATGAGATGATTAAGAGCATAGTAAGCATTTCAATGTTTTTCCCTCTTAGCAGTTAGAATACAGGTAGCCAAAGCTTATACACCCAGACAAGAAATTGGAAAATTTCTCTCTGCAGAAATCGATTCTCTCAAGAGAAATAACCCCTACGTACTTTGCAGTTCTTATGAATATTGAAGTCCATGATAAGACTTATGCACGTGCCTAGTACATCCATATAGCTTCTTATTTCCTCATCCTTAAATATAAATAAAGAGCTATGGATCATGAGACCTTAGAAAGTCTCTTATATGAGTTGGAGAAACTCAAACTAAGGAAAAAAAGAATGTGTAGTAAACAGAAACAATGTAGGGAAAATAAAAGAACACTTTCAGCAATGTGTTAGGGTTCTTCAGAGAAACAGAAGTTACAGGAATATAGATATGTGTATGTGCATATGTGTGTATATGTGCTGTGTGGATGCACATGTTTGCAAGCACATATGCATATATGTGCACATGTGTGTATATATGTAAATGTGTATGTATGTGTATAAATAAAATAGGAATTGGTTCACATAGCTTTGGAAACTAAGAAGTCCCACAATCTGCCATCTGTAAGCTGGAGAAGTATGAAAGTTGGTTATAGTCCAAATATCAGGAGCTTCAATGCTCAAGGACAGAGAAAATGAACATTCCAACTCAAGAAGAGAAGGAAGTCACCCTTCCTTTGTCCTTTTGTTCTATTTGGGCCCTCAGTAGATTGGATGATCCTACCCACATTGGTAGGGTAGATCTTTATTCAGTCTACTGAATCAACGCTAATCTCTTCCAGAAAGAACCCCATACACACACCCAGAAATGTTTTACCAGCTATCTTGGCATCTCTTAGCCCAGTCAAGTTGAACAGAAAATTAACCATCATAAATAAACACTACAATTGATATTTACAATTGATAATACAATTGAAAAGTCAGAATATATTGCATATATGAAAATAGAACTGGATGAAAATTAAAAATTTAAAAGAATTATAAAATGCTATGAAAAACTAAAAACATTTTAGAAATAAAAAAATCAGTAGGCATGCTTTAAAAACTTAAGAAAGTAAGGTAAGGTTAAGGGAATCTCACAGAGAAAAGAACAAGATGAAAGAATTTCAACAGAAAAGCCAGAAGTTAGAAAATCAATAAAAGAGATCTAATATATACCTAATACGAGTTCAAAAAGAACAGAGAAACAGAGTACAGGCAATTATCAAACCAACATTATAAGACAAGTGTCCATAAACTCACATCGCTATGGATAAAGTGTCCATGCCAAAGCTCTATTTTAACGTGCATTCTATTTTCTCTCATTGACTGAAAGGCCAGCATTCTTCCCCAGATTTCCACATCCTTATCTCTCCAACATCATTGGTTCCCTCTTCCTCATTTACATCAGCATGTCTACATGCAATTTTTTTTTTCATACTTCTCCAACTGCTGTTCCATATCCAAGTTCTCATATAGCAAAGTCATATATTCACTCTATTTCTTCTTTCCAATCTTTCTTGAACTTACCCAACTGGGTTTCTATTATCAATTTTCTACCAAAAGAGTTTTTACCAAAGTTATCAATGGCTTTCCACACTGATAAATTCTGTCATTTTATGTTCTTATGGTATTACAATATAACCCCCAAATTACACTTCTTGGCATGTTTCTCAGACAAATGGCTAATGTTTCCCCCTCCTCAAGAAACTATACATGAATATTTATAGCTACTTTACTCATAATAGCTAAGAACTAAAAACTCAAAGATTTCTTTTAATGGCAGAATGGTTAAACAGACTGCAATACAGCCACACCATGAAATATTACTCAGCCATTAAGAAGAACTACCAATACACACAACAAACTAGATAAATCTTCAGATAATTATGTCCAGTGAATAAAAGTTAATCTCAAAAGGTTACATAGTATGCGATTCCATTTATATAACATTCTTGAAAGAAAGAATAAGGTAGGACAGAAGTGAGTATACGTATAAAAGAGCGACATGAGGGATCCTTGTGATGAGGAAAATGTTCTGTATCTTGACTGCATAGATACACATATCCTGTTTATGATATTGTATTATAGTTTTACAAGATGTTATTACTAGGGAAACTGGGTAAAGGGTACATAGCATCTCTCTGCAGTAAGTCTTTCAACTGTTTATGAATCTACAATTATTTCAAAATAATGGAGGAGATAAAGTTAAGTTGGATTTCATGTTGTTTTCACTCTTTCAGGGTAATTTCTGTTCCTCTCATAGTGAGTTAACAAGCTTTTCTTGAATCCTGAAAGTCATTCAAACTCCATTTTCCAAAAAGGACATAATATAAAAGCTCTCTTTTATAAAAACTTAAAAAGAAGTTTCTACCAGGCAGATGTAGATGGGTCTGGCCCTAACAATGGTATAGGTAGTCATCTTAGAATATGTTCATCGTCCAAGAGGAAAATGGAATGCACAATTTGCTTTCAGGGACTGAACAGGAAAGCTGCTTGACCCCAAACTATCCCAGGATCTGACTATGGAGATATGATTGTGGATCAGCTCACACCACCATAAACCTAATGCAGGAGGAATGTTTCTAGATAGGCCTGTCCTTTCACAGGGAATGACTATGGTTTGTCTGGAGGGGTTGGGCTCTGAGATGGCACCCTGGGAACCAGTGGGGGGCAGCTCAGCCATGGCTAACAATGAAAGAAGAGCCTGCTCCTTAAAGAGTCGTGTGTTTCAAAAGACTTGACTGGTCTGTACTGGGAGCTGGCCAGTAAGACAAAATTGACAAGATTTTCATACTGTGAATGACCTTTAATCAAAGGAAACATTGTGTAAGGGACCACAGCACCACAGGTGGTGACAAATAGATTAGGGTCCAGGGCACTCTCCATTTTGGTATGGCTTTCAGATACACTTTCTTATAAACTGAGAAAACTTTAGACTTTTAGGGAATAAGTGGGAAGGGATATATAGACTTTCTACTTATCAAACTAGCTTACTGATTCTTAAAATATCATTAATTTATAGAGATTAAAGAGATGTGACCAAATCTTTAGATGTGAGTAGCAATATATAAAAAGAAACAAATTTGCATAGGAGAATAAATGAAGCAAACACACCAAAACATTAATGGTAGGTAACACCTCTTTCTTTGTTTTCTCAAATTATCTTTAGGATGATAGTTTAAATTATCTAATGGAATAATAATAAACTTGGAAGGATATGTGAAATGCAAATTGTAAAAGAAAGTAAAAGAACAATGGATATAGAAGAAAGAAGTTTACCCTGATCTCTTTGAAGCAATTAACTAAAAGTCTGACTTTATACATGCAATATAATTGAGTATCACAGTGCCATAGTCTTTGAAACTCATATTGACTACTTTTACAGCCCTTTGTTTTTAAAACCCTTACCTGAGATATTGCTATGTTTTATTTCTGGAAAACGAGGTGGTCATTTACCAATGGTATAGGGGTAGCGCCTTCTTTTTAAAATTGTCCTTGCATAATTGAAGTCCAATATGGAATGCTCTCAGTTTTATACATTGCATTTATTTTTGTAGAACAGTTTAATTAACATTCCTTCCAACTGGTAGACTTAGATAATTTGCAATCAGTTTCTGATGTGCAATTCCTTAAAAGACAGTGGAGTCGTTGCACAGCAAGATTAAGCTCAACTTAGATGATTTATGTACAAGAATTGATGTCTTCAAGATGGAAAATGAAATTGAACTTACCTCTTAGACAAGGACACCGCAAAAGGTGATTCAGAATGTAAGGTATAATCAAAGCACAGGCTGATGACAGCCAAACCTGTCAGATATGAGCGCTCTGTACAGAAGTAAGCTGTATATCAGATTGTGGAACTCAGAGGTTAAGTGATGAAACTACTAGAGTGGAAGGAGAAACTGAGACTCAGAAAAAGGTAGACACTGTCTGTGTATCTATCTAATTAACATTCCTGCAAAGCTAAATATACTGTATGTGGGTGTGTGTGTACAGTATGTGGCTAAAGAGATGGTCATTCATGTAATTAAAGTAGATGGGTGCTATCTTAATCTCAGTGGTTTGCTATAACAAATTACCATAGACTAGGTATTTTATAAACAACAAAAATTTATTTCTCATAGTTCTGGAGGCTAGAAGTTCAAAGCATGGTCAGGGTCTGGTGAAAGCCCTCTTCTATCAATAGTTTACAAACTGCCAACTTCTCATTGTATCTTCACATAACAGAGAAGAGAAATAATCTCTCTCATATAAGGGCATTACTTCCATTCATGAGGGCTCCACTCTATTTGATCTAATCAAGTCCCAAAGGTCCCACCTCCTATAATCATCACCTTGGGGTTTAGGATTTCTACATGAATTGGGGTGGGGGTTGGGATGCAAATACTGTCTATAGCAGATGCTGTGTGGTATGATTTCAGGGACACTGGGGGAAAATCAAATACTCAAAATACTTGATCCTCCATCTCTTAGAGAGATGTGTATTTAATTTAAAAGTCTCCCATTAAAGTGAAAATTACCTCAAAAAACAATTCTTCGGATTAAATCCTTTCTTGAAAAGAGCTTTAAAAATTTTAGTACACAAATGGAATATAGTCAAAGTCAAGAAAAGTATTTAAAAGAGGGAAAAAAAAGAGGCAAACTTAGAAGAATAAAAAAAACTGTATTCCTCATTGACGTAAATTTATGCACATTTGCCACTGTCTTAAGTAGGGTGCATAGAGCTTTGACATTCTCTGGTATAAAGACTAATCTTTGAGCCCTAAGCCATACACACAACAAATACTGTAATATAGTACAGAAAATAAAAGACCTATGTTAAGATCAGCAATAAGATTTTACATTTCTGTTCACTAGGATGCTCTGCCTCTCTGACATTCCAGGTTTAGAGCTCATATGCAGAATCATGTGAGATTAAATGAGCATATTTCTGCCTCAGCTTCGTTCTTAACATTACTTTGGCTGACATGATCCTCTCTTCATTTCATGCCTTTCTATATTTGACCTACAACCTGCCTGATCTATGAGAATAGCCAGGTTCTCACTCACTCATTTTTTTTCACTCAGTTACATTGCCTGTGTAAAAAAAAAAGAAATTCTGTATTAACTCTATATACTTAAATACTCACTTCCATATCCTCATACTCCACCTAACACAGTGGCTCTTAATTCTAACTGCACATTATAATTACTTGAAAGGCCTAAAAATACGAATGCCCAAGATTAAAAACCAAGTCAATTAAATCAAGGTGTCTATACATAGGGCCCAGGCATCAGTATTTTTCAGAAACCTCCATATGTACAGTCAGGGTTCAACACCACTGACTGGAAGAGGCACATGTTCTCCAATTAAGGTGTACTAAGGATCAGATGAAGATCTTCACAAAAATGAAAATTTATAGATTCTCTAAATCCAGAATAGGTCTCAGTAATCTACAATTTTAACAAGCAACTGTTAAGTAATTCTGATGCAGGTAGATGTAGTTCTTATATCACCACATCAGGAATATACTTCCCTAGAAGCTGCCCTAATGCAAGACAGAAATGAAGAGAAAACAGATCTAAATTGGATATGGTATTAATTTGCCATTTATTATAGAGATAATCCTTATCTTAAAAAAAGTAAGTAAAAATCAATGTGAGGGAAGACAATATTGCTTGGTAAAGTTACGTACAACTTATCAAGAAATACCTTATTATATCTAAAAATTCCAGATAAAGAAGTAATTGTTTATGTAAATGTAAGATAACAGGATGGTATAGAAAACATTAGGAAGTTAGAATAATTGCATTCCTCTGGTTTTTCCTCTTTATATCCCAGCCTCCTAATGTTAAGAGTCCCACAGGGCTCAACATCTTAGTCATCTCTGTTCCTTGTCAACACTAAGTCTTTTGATAATGTCATGCTCTTCCATAGCTTTAAATATACTACATACAAGTAGTGTCTAGAAAGTATCCAGCTATGTAATATGAAAAATAGAGTCATTTGTGGCTGGATTTTTTCCGAACAGCCCTCATATACTTACAATGCCTAACTCTATATTTCAATAGAATCATCTAACTGGAACTCTAGACTCCCTCAAACAGTTATCTAAACTCAACATGGGGAGCTCAAAGCAGCTAGACTTCACAGCAAAGAGAATAAGAAAGAAAACAACTACACACAGAGAAAGCTTGTAAGATTTGCAAATCTTCACTGGGCCTCACTAGGAAACACAAGGAAGAAACATTGCCAATATTACACAGACTCATCTAGAAAATGGAAAAGGAGGGAAAACTTACTAACTCATTTTTTAAGCCAGCATTACACTCATTCTAAGACCAGAAAAAGACATTAAAAAAAAAAAAACCCATAAAAGTATTTCTTATGAATACAGATGCAAAAACACTTAAAATTGCACAAGTTTAATCCAAAATCTATAAAAAGGATAGTACATCATGACTAAGTCTGGTTTATCCCAGAAATGCAAGGTTAGCTTGCCATTATAATTTCAAATGGTATATCTACCGTATTCACCAGACTAGAAAAGGAACACATATGATCATCTCAATAGATTCAGAAAAACATTTGACAAATCCTACAGCCATTTCTGCTCCCCACAGGAATAAAACCTTAGCAAACTTGAAATAGAATTTAATTTGTTCCATCTGATAAAAAGCATCTTCATCTACACAAAATAAAAATAAATAAAAAGCAACAAACTTGCTCCATGATAAAAGACAATGTTTTTTTCTTTATAATCTGAAACAAGGCCAGATTGTTTTCTCCTGTCACTTCTATTACACATTGTACTGAAAGTTTAAGCCAGTGTGAAAAACAATAAAAAGAAATAAATACTTTCAGCCTAGAAAGGAAGAAGTAGAACTGTTTAATTTTTTGTAGGCAACATGATTATTTATCTATCTAGAAAATTCCATTGAGTATTTGAAAATGCTACCAGAACTAATAGGGGAGTTTAACAAATTTGCAGATTATAAGAGCAATACTTTAAAAATCCATTTTAATTGTCTATATTAACAAATCATCACATATTGAAATTTAGATAACAATGCCATTAACAGTAGTTTAAAAAATATGAAATATTTAAGGATAAATCTAACAAAAGATACCGTGACAGACCTGCACACTGAAAAACAACAAAACATCATTAGAATAATTTTAAAAGGGCTAAATAAATCAAGAAATATTTCATGTTAATGGATTCAAAGACACAGTACAATAAAGAATATCAATTCCTCCAAAATGACCTGTAGATTCTATGCAATCTCAATCAAAATCCCCCTTTGGGGGGATTTTTTTTTGAAGAAATGAACATACTAATTTTAAAACTAAAATATAAATGCAAAGGAGCCAGAACAGCCAAAACAACTTTGAAAAAGAACAAAGTTGGAAGACCAAGAATGAGGACAGTGTGGTATTGCCATCAACAAGGACAATCAATGGAACACAATAAAGAAGACAGAAATAGATGCACACATACATAGTTAATTGAGTTCTGACAAAGGTGCAAATTGAATGGGAATAGGATAGTGTTTTCAACAAATTGTTCTGGAACCATTTGATAGCCAAGTGCAAAGAAACTTCAATCCATATGTCACACCCTATATAAAACATAACTCTAATCATAAAACTAAACGTAAAACCTAAAACTATAAATATACCACTTTTAATAGAAAACCTTTGTCACCTTGGGTTAGGCAAAGATTTCTTAGCTATAACTTCAAATGATTTATTAAAAAAAATAATATAGAACTCATCAAAATTAAAAATGTCTGCTTTTGAAAGACACTATTAAGAGAATTAAAAGGCAACTCACGAACTAGAGAAAAGATTGAAAATATATAAGTGAGAAACAACTTTTATTCAGAATATATAAATAACTCAAATTCATTACAACAATGGGCAAAAGATCTGACCAGACATTTCACCAAAGAAAAGATAAAGATGTCAAATAAACACATGAAAATACATGTAATCTCAATCACTAAGAAATTGCAATTTAAACCCACAATGAGATATCACCATATACCTAACCAGTGGTACTATTTAGCTGGTGTTACAAAGGACCCCCAAATCATCCCATACACCAAGTGAGAGTTGGTGGGCCTCTCTCTCTCTAGTTACATACATACACAGGGCAGACTTTTAATTTAGAATACTAAGTGAATTAGAATACTGAGTGATTAAGGAGAGAAGGAGTGGAAACAAGTGAGCCGCACAAGTTCTGTATGAGCAAGTCCAGATATTGCAGAGGACTTCTATTGCACACAACTGCCATGTGACAAGAAGACAGCTTGATCAGAGTCCACCAATCTTTAAAAAGACTTGAAAAGAAGGATGTGGGGAGATGGAAAAAGAGGAGGAGGAGGAAGAAGGAGAAGGAAAGACTTAAATTGAAAGTCTCAGGTTTACCACTGAAAACTGTATGTATGGTCCTGGGCAGACCACTTAACTAATGAGACTTAGTAGATTCCTCATCCACAACATATAAGTAAAGAAGAGAAAATTTCTTGGGAACTACTGAGTCTAGAAACTTAATATATTATCTCATTTATTCTCATTTAACTTCATTCTCCCTGAAGAACTGTGAAGTAAACATGATTATTTCTATTAATACTATAAAAATGTGGAAATGGCAGTTTAAAATAAAATTATTTCCCCAAGACTTCTGTGTTAGTAAGTAGCAGAAATGAGATTCAAACCTTCTCACTATAGCACTCTCTAAAGTTCCAGTAGTTCTCAACCTTCCTAATGCCGTGACCCTTTAATACAGTTCCTCAATTTGTGGTGACCTCCAACCATAAAATTATTGGTAGCTGCTCTCTACACATGTGTGACTGGTCCCAATAAGTACATTATATGTTTTCCAATGGTCTTAGGCGACCCCTGTGAAAGGGTCGTTCGACCCCCCACAGGGGTCGCAACCCACAGGTTGAGAACCGCTGCCTGAGTCTAAACTAATAGTCAGCAAACTACAACCGAGGCCAAGTCTGGCCTGTGGCCTGTTTTACTATGGCCCACAAACTAAGAATAGTTGAAAAAAATCTTGAGAATATTATATCATGACTCAGGAAAAATATAAAATTCAAATTCCAGTGTCCATGAATAACATTTTATTGAAATACACTCGTGTTCATTTATTTACGTATCTATGGCCGTTTCCATGCTAAAAATCAGAGCTGAGTAGTTATCACTAGAGGCCTATGACACATGAAGCCTAAAATATTTACTATCTGTTTTGCATGGAAAAAGTTTGTTGATTCCTGCTCTTGATTACCTCACATGGTGTTAATGTAATTACCAAATGAGACAATATAAGCCAAGCTTGTCCACCCCATGTCCCGCAGGCCACATGTGGCCCAGGACAGCTTTGAATGCAGCCCAACACAAATTTGTAGACTTTCTTAAAATGTTAGAAGATTTTTTGTGATCTTGTTTTTTTTTTAGCTCATCAGCTATCATTAATGTTAGTATAGTTCATGTGTGGCCCAAGTCAATTCTTCCAATGTGGCCCAGGGAAGGCAAAAGGTTGGACACCCCTGATATAAACAAAACCTTGCAACCTGAAGAGCACGATACAAAATTGAATGTTAGTGTTCTGAGGAATAAGCGGGGAATCATAATAAACAGAAACTGGCCAATAACAAGAAAAAGATGAAACATTTAAAAACCAAAGAAAATATCATAAACGAAAGAACTCTTTGTGCCTTGCAGTAAAATGCTATTTTGATTAATAGAATGATTTGGGAGCCTAGATTAGGTTGACTCTATTATATGTTAATCAATAAAGTTGCTAAGATTGAATTCCTGCTAAAATGTTCCTACCCAGAAAGCACAGTATACTTGTAGATAACTAGCTGTATAATTCTTAGATGAAAGAGAATCTTACATTGGTTCGGCTATGTTAAACTTGACCCTGTGCTCCCTCAATGGGATAGTTTAGAAATTGAAGATTATTCTCCATCCTTTTGTATTCTGAGAAATGGCCCTTATATAATTGAGATAGGTCTCAATCAGTGTAGATGCACCTCCACTCTCCCTCAATGAGTCTCTTGTTTTATAAAACCTCAAGTTTTCTCACTCTTTGAGACTCCTGATTAAAACATTTTTAACCTTCCTCTTAATTTGACTAAATTTACACAGGTTTCTTCCTGACTATAGGCTTTTCACCTCCTTTTTCTTAGAGTATTTACTTTAAAAAATTTGAATTATAAACTCTTTCTGTGTCCCTTTAAGGTATAAATGTTAATCTCCCAGACTCTTGCCAGTTTTATAACCTTGAATGTCTTCTGAAGGACCTGGGCCATTGCTTTGAAGTGGAATCATCAGTTAGTACCCCATTTTCCAGTCTCTGTGGGAACAAGAAAGCCTACTAACTTTGATAAGTGCCAATTTGCAAACAGAGTTGATCTAATCACAGTGACCAACCTCTCGCTGAGGTCCTCCAGTACTTTTTCCTGTAGCTCACTGCAGCACCTAAAAATTTCCATTTTGTTTCAGTGGACTTGAGCTCAATCTCTCTGCCCTATTGCAATAGTCTCTCCTTCACAATCGTCTTGAACAAAGTCTATCTGGCCTGTTTAATTCTGTGAGGTGTAATTTCTTCTTAACATTACTCTTTAAGAAACATACTCTATTACTATAGCTTGAATAAAACTATCTCCTTAGCTGTTCAGTGTGTTTTGTCTTTCACCAATTCAAGACTATCATTATGAAAAAAATGTTTATTGTATAAAATTGTAGGTGTAGATTTGGAAAGATATAGGAATTAGAAGCAAATCTGCACTTATACAACAATAAATCTTATAAGTAGCTAAAAAAAGAAAATCAGAATGTTACCTTCCACCAGACAGCCCTTTTATAACAAAGTTTTGCTCAATTTCAATCAGTCTCTAGTCCTCCAGGATAAGTAGTAAAAGTAGAAACCATTCCCTCTAGCAGTTTGGATGACAAAATTTGGGACAGATGCTAAAAATTTCAATAGCTCCCTTTACTGGATCATATATTCTTCTCATGTGTAAGAGACCCCTTTCAATTATTTATAATGCCTCTTTAGAGACAGAATATAAAGAAACCTTCCATGAAGTGTGTGAAAAAGAAGTCTTCCATGAAATGTGTGAAGTGAATGCAATCAAAATAAACACATACTTTTTCTCTTAAAAAAAAGTAAAAAACCAGAGTGCTTTCTGTTAACACTTAAACAGATTGAACTGGCTTCCTCTTAGCCAAACTTAATTAACATAAAACTGTCTTGTATATGCTCTGTTGAAGGGTTAAGAGGTTTCCTCATTAGCATTTTAATAAATGAATGTTCAATGTAGTGACTATTGGCCATCTTCCCTCTATTATCTTAATAGTCACTTGAATGAAATTTGAAAAAAAATAATTTTAAAGCTGCAATTCATTATTAGATATTTGGAACATTTGCCATTAGTCTAGAAACTGTTAACTACATACTGTAACAATTAACAGAATAGAAACTGAATTAACTTTATGCTAATTACTGTGTGTAACAGTCAACACCTTTTGCAAATAACATCTTTAATACATATTACCAGGTCTGACAATTTTGTGAACTCACTCTAGAAAAAGTGCTACATACCTCATTGCTGAATTTCACTATGGTCACCTCCCAAGTATTCCCCTTGGGAAGCTATGCACAGACACCAGTACCCAGTCCACTCTTCAAAACTAGATTGACAACTTTCCGAGTTGTTTGTACAGCGCTGCCAATGAAAGCACATGGTTCAAAAGTTCGTGAACTTAATTGCCAGATTTGGGGTATGACAATCTCTCTAATGGCCATTCCAGAGATTTACAAAAGTGCTTGGAAGGGTGGACCAGGCACTGGCATCAGTGAATAGCTTCCATAGGGGAGTACTTTGACGGTGACAGTAGTGAAAGTCAGCAATGAGGCAAATGACACTTTTTCTAGGATGAGTTTGTGAAATTAATTGTATGACCTCGTATACTGAACTCAGACAATTGTTTCCTAAATTATCCTGTTTTAATTTTTCAAAGATTTTAACTTATTTTATGTGTCTTATCTTCTTATGTAACTCACCTCCTTTTATTTATTAATATGTGTTTATTCAGAGGTCAAAAATATTTTTTTAAATTATTTGGATATGATAAAGTACTCTATATCTCCCACCACCACAACAAAACATACATTCACAGGATCAAATGGCCCATTTCTCAGATAAGTAAAATTTATCCCAACATTTTCCTCTCATTTTCATTCTATTGAAATCTCCATACTTAAAAACATATAATCAGTCACCTTGAAAATCTGTTCTTGAATTTTGCTTTTGAGGAGAAATGTCCTTTTGGCTGAAATCAAATGATTTTAAAAATACACCTCTACATAAAAGTAAAAATAAGCTCTACATGAAAATAAAGATAAGCTCATAATAAAAGGCAGTTGGTTTGCTGTTTTGTAGGTGGTAAATTAACTAATGGTTCACATACTATTAGAAGCTACATTTGCAACTCTTCTGCAAATGGATTTCTCTTACATAACATATTGATCTTCTTTTCAGAAGGCCCTAAGCAAAGCCCATTTGCTTAATTTCATCCTAATTGCGAGGATCGAGAGCCATATCTCTAGCATATATAAATTAAGTACTTAGCAGTTTCACTAATCCCAACCTTTAAAAATACATACTTTATTGGATTATTATACTTGGTTTCACCATGAAAAACACAGTGATCATTCTACAGTGATGCTTCCCTGTCAAATCATCATTTTGTACACCTAAAACTAATTTATGTTATATGTCAATTGTATCTCAAAACTGGGGGATAAAAGAGAAAAGGAGAAAATGTAACAAACAATTGATGAACAATGAGATGTTGATTGAAGTTTTGTTTTAATGGAAGACACTCAACCATGTACAAAGACATTGGGATCAACACAGGTAAGGAGGTAAGATTAAATCTATAAGAAAGAATAAATGTAAATTTTGTAAAAATTCTGTGGAAGTAGAGAGAGGAAGGAATTTAGCCTTTAAAATGTGAATCAAATGACAGCAAATGCTATTTTGTACAATGCCTAGCCTACTGAGTGGTAGCTGTTATATCAGTTAAGATGGTAGCTATTTTATCAGAGAAGATTCTTACGGTGGCAACTAACCAAAAACTCAATTTAAACAGCCTTAAACAATAAATCTATTATCAAATGTAAGTAAAAATAGTTAGCAGGCTTAAGCATGTTTTTTTGTTTGTTTGTTTGTTTTTTGTTTTTTTGTTTTGTTTTGTTTTGTTTTTTCTTTTTGGTACGTGGGTAGCTCCCTGGCTGGGAATCAAACCCAGGCCGCAGTGCTGACAGTGCCAGCGCCAAAGCCCTAAGCCACTACACCATCAGGGAACTCCCCATTAAGCATGTTTTTTTAATGAGGGGGTTCCAATTCCATCTTCTCTGTCATTTTCTTGACTCTGCCCATCACCCAATACAAACTTCATGATAACAAAGGCTGAAATACTTCCATATCTGTCATCTATAAACCATCTTGTAGGGGCATCTCATTAAGGCCTTACTCTGATTAGTTTAACTTAGGTTACATACCTTTTCCTGGAATAATCACTATGGGCTGGCGTGTTTTTTAAACAAGCGTAAAGGGGGAATTAATTACACTAATAGGCTATTTCTAGACTGAGTTTACCAGACATGAGTCCAATCTCACCTGAACATAATAGTTGCTGTACAATAAATAAGGGGTGAAACAGAAGCTGTTTAAAAAATAAAACTACCTACTGCAAAGATTGTAATGAACTATCAGAACGGAACCACCTAATGATTTACTGGTTTTACTCAAAATGCTGGTACTCACGTATCATTAAACTTGCTTTCCCTCCCCATTTTTCCCTTTGGGACAAATGGAAAAAAAGAAATCTCAATTGATTGGGACAACTGGATGTGGGTTATGCAGAGAAACTGCAATTTTTGCCCTGCAAGTGCTTTCACAGCTAAAGAGGTTGAGGCTGGAGGTAACTTTATTAATAGTACTATTAAGAACCATAGATATTTGTTTGTTTGTTCATTTTGTTTTCTTTTTCTTTGTTGCTTTCAGTTTTGGGGATGGAAAGAGAAGTCACATTAGATGGTGAACTTATTATACAACAAGCTGACAATGCCCTGTAGAACTGTATGCCTGAAACCTATGTAATCCTTGCTAACAGATGTCACCCCAATAAGTTTAACAATAAAAATAAATTTTAATAAAACTTAAAAAAAAAGAACCATAGTTAGCATTTGCTACTTGAAATTTGCCCAGAAAATCTCACACAAATACAATACAATGCAGATAGTAAGTACATTTTTTGTTGGGGTTTTTTTTTCCACTCAGAAACTTGTAATAGAATTTCCAGGGTCATCAATTCAGTTTTTGTTCTAAGCAGAATGTATTAGCTCCTCTAACAGTTACTATTGCAATAGTCTATAAGAAACACAACATAAGTGATTAATCAAGATAGAAGTTGAAAAAAGGTACAATCTCTGCATTGATTACATATATTCTCATTCAGCTCCTCACATAGTAGTTATGCTATGTTCTAGTACTGTTTCCTTATTCTGCACAACTTTAATGAGTCCTCTCAAAAGTCCCTTGAGGCTTTAGTTTAAGATTGAAACAGTTTTCATGAAGTGTTCCCTGGTATAGCCAACCATCTTATTACTCTATCTTTGATAAATTCAAGCTATGATTACTCGTGAATATTTTCAAACAAAAATATTTCCACTTCTTTCTGTTCTTAGAAACTGTTTATTCCTCTTCTTCCTTCACATTTACTCTACATCAATACCAATATTGTTTCCCACCGCAGCAGACTGTTTCTCAATTCAGCTACATATTTGACTCACCTGGGGAATTTTAATGGGAAGTGAGGGGAGGAAAGAAGGGAAGAGACCAAAACCCACTGAATTGAGAATGAATTATGTGTGACAAATGGTGCTGTCAAGTCCTCTTACTTGAGAGCTAGTTATTATTTTTCTTGAAAACATCTATGCAATAGGTTATATCTACTTGTCTACATAAGGGTGTAAGATTTTTTCTGTCTTTGCGAAGTCTTCAGCAGATTGTCTACGATGCACATCACATTCTAGTTTAATGTTTATTCAATAATAGTTTTCTTTCTCTTCTACCTTTGTAGAGAGATTTTTCTTAGATGATGCATGCCCTCTTCTCTATTCCTTCTGTCATCTTGATACCAAGAATATGGATGATGCTATGAAGGGAGGGCACACACAGCCAAGTAACAAGACAGAAGGAACTTGGACCATGACACCATGGAGCCATAAACCATTTACAGAAATTCCATGAGAAATGGGTAGACTCCTATCTAGTTTAAATAACTGTTAATTGGAATTTTCTGTCAATTTTTGCTGAACCTAATATTAACCAGAATGGAAAGATAAACTGAGGCAATAGTGTATGCAAAGGTTTTGAGGCAATGTTTCCAGTTCAAAACATTAGTTCTGCTACCAATAAATTAGCAAGCAAGGGGAGACATACTAGAGGATAACTATACACTGATAATATACACTGGGGATATAAACTGAGTCCAGACCACCGTGGTAACCGAAAAGCCATAGGAACTCCCAGAAATGTCAGGAAAGGGATAGAATCCAATATACTTTCTAAAAAATTTCTCTGGTTGTCCTGTGGGAAATGGAGAGATGGCAGGAAGAAAGGTATAAGAAGTCATTAGAAGGCTGCTGTAGTAATAAAAGAAATAAATGACTGGGCCCAGATTAAGGTGGTAGCCAAGGATATAAAGAGGAATGAATGAATTAAGAGATGGACAAGTTTCCCTCAGAGCCTTAATTTTTCTCTTCTGGAAGATTGGGATATTAATACACTCTTTCACATAACACGTCTGTTAGGATTACATGAAATAATAATGAGTGTAAGGTAATTAGAAGCATCCTTGGCACAGAGAAAGACCTCGGTAAAGCCTATATTGCCATCATTATTATAAAGATCATCTTGGAAATAGAAATGACAGGACTTGGTGATAGATATTTTTTTGAAAAGATATGATCTACTATGTGCTGAGCACTGTAATTTGAGGTTGTGCCAACCTGATTGATGAGCTAGAGTGTAGTGGAACAATGCCAAATAGTTTTATTCTAAGTCACAGTTTCAGAGTGCATATTCAGCTTTTTATTGACATGTTTATTACATTTATTTTGTTTTCAACTATAGGAGCTATGAAATTTATTCCCCAACTCTCAGAGACAAAGGAATGATATATTTCTTTATTTTTCTAGATCTAATTAAATTTGTTCTGAATCCCCACATCGATCTTGTTGTAGTTTGGAGGGCCCTTCTTTAAGGTTACGTAAGAGTTTCAGAGTCATATTTATTCCAAAACATTCAAGGACCTTTCATTAGTCCGCACTTGAAAAGCGCTATGGTCACTATGATACAGGAACACTGCTGCTCGGTTGGGCATCTTGGGCTCCATGATCCTTGCTAAGTAAATGAGTCGGGTCCCTGAAATGCAGCTTTTGGTCCCTCTGAGGTTCTGCATGGAAAGAGACTGCTGCATTACACAAGTCAAGTGTCCTGTATAATCTGAAACCCTTATTTTCTGAGGGGAAACTACTGACAACCCTTTCTAGCCCCTCTATGATAAACACCACAATCCATTTCTTCTTGCTCATCCTCCTTATTTTTTAAAGAACATTACTATTCTGTTTCACTGACATTTAGCTTGTACATGTAAAAAAAAATCCTAAGTGTTTGGGGACTCAGGACAATGCTGTGGAGGCATGAAGTGGAGGCTTCTTGGCCATTAGTCATGTGACAAATGACTTCACCATGAATTTGTGGCCCTGGTAAAAAGACTGCTGGTTCCAGCAAGACTTAGGTCCTTTACTCCTAGGAGACCATTTATGTAGAGTTACCAAAGAGAGAAGGAGAGCACATGGCGTAATCTCTAGTCTCTATATCTTGCACTGTATTCTAGGGACAGCTCCACACTTGCTCCTTTGTCAGATATATAGTATTAAACAAATGAAATCCACTTATTAGTGCCCCAAGTGAAAAAAAGAAAGGTTGTAATAGAAGTCATCCCTGCCAGTATGGATATAAAAGATGAAGACTGGTCACTTCTCACTGAGAAGAACTGACCAGAATATGTCCACAAAGTCTGATAAAATACAAATACAATTTCTCAACTTCTTTATATTATGTTGTCCTAAGACTAGGGGAGGGGAGCAGAAATTTCTATTTAAGCTCAAGTCATTCACAATTCAATGAGACCTTATTACAGACCCTGAGAACCCAATGGAAATAACATTGGATGATTATTTAATGCTATCTTGAATGGAAAATAAAAGCACTGTTATAAACCCCTTTGACAAATGGTTTGTAGAGTTTTGAACCTTTTAAAAATATAGTCTGTGCCTTATGAAAACAATAAGCAGAAGAAAACGCCCCCTGATATTTGGCCACGCATTCTCCTAAAACATATATCCATTTTCAAACCCCACATACCAGATAATTCACAGACTTTTAATGGTTCTGTCAGGTCCTTCTTTCCCCATCTCCTGCTCACTCAGACCCCAACAGTGTTTGACCTCAGCCCCAGTAATTCACAGAGGCAGCTATCAAAAGGTAAATGGTTTAATTCTCCTCAATGGGTATAAACCACAAAGCTCTTTACTTTCCCTGAGGAGAAGGTATAAGAACAACAGCTCAGACTTTCAGCTCAATTCTGTAAACAATCTCAATGTCTACGGACAGGACAATGGATAAATAAAATACAGGCAACCCTGTATAACATGGCACTTCCATTACACGGTTTCGCTCTAACAGGGTTTGAGAATTGGGAAAACCCTCATACAACATGGCATCCTAGAGCACGGTTTCCCCCTAACATGGTTTGAGAATTAGAGAAATCCCCAAACAACACAGAGTGGGGGGCAGCAATAAGAGCTTTTAAGATATCCAAGAATTACTGGTGGAAGAAGAAACTGATGAAGCAAATTGAGTACAAATGATATCTGGAATATGCCAAGATAATTCAGGGGGTAATAGCACAGGTGAAAACAAAGAAGTTAAACACTTTACTCTAAAAAGCATAAAGAAAGGCCTAAACTTAGCCAAACAGTTGGAGGTATATTTCCTAAATGGCAATCTTTCCACTGAAAGAAGCACAAAGTTTAAGAGACAACTTCACACGTGTTTAGCATCACTAAATGAAATTTATAAAGATCTCTCAGCTAAAAGCAAACAATCTAAAATAACAGAATTTTTTGCAAAAACACAGAATAGAAGTCAAGATTATGCTGAAGAAAGTTCAGAGGATGAAGATATCTTGTCAAAAAGAAGTGTCCTCAGTTAATGGTGCTTAGTAGCGGTGATGAAAAAAACATTATTTAATACATATTAGTATGTTATACTTTTGGTGAAAATTGCTTTAATAAAGATATTTCTCTTACTTATAAAAATATAATAGTATATATTTTTTAAAATTTTTGGAACCTAACGCCCTTTTATGTACTAGTTCTTTGTTTCACATAACACGGCATTTTTAGGAACCTAACAACATTATATGGGGGTTACCTATATGACATATCCATGTAGTTGTCACATAGCTGTGAGAATGAATGGAGTTCCTAATATCAGCCTAAGTAAATCTCAAAATCATTAATTTAGAGGGAAGAAAAGGCATTTTGCAAAAAGTAGCCTACAGTGTTTACAGCATTTAAGTATAGAAGCATGTCAATCAGTACTACTGTTCAGCAAATCATTCATTTAGAATAAAAACATTAAGACATTCATTGGAGTAAAAAATGCAAAAAAACTTGACGATGCTGGTTACCTCAAAGGTAGGAGAATATGAACAAGGAAACATGCTTCAGTTGTATTTTTATGTGACATGTACATGGATTTTTTTTTTTTTTTTTTTTTTTTTTTTTGCTTTTTGGTATGTGGGTAGCTCCCTGACAGGGAATCGAACCCAGGCCACAGCACTGACAGCGCCAGCTTCGAAGTCTTAAGCCGCTACACCACCAGGGAACTCCCATGGATTTTAATTAAATGATTCTCTGTAACTCTCAACCTATTTGAAATAACACATAATAAAGGGAAAATAAAGCAAAATTCAATCTCTCTTTCCTGAAAGTGAGGATAAGGGTGTGGAGATGATATATTAGTGCTATTATATTCTTTCTTCATACTTCAATGGGCTGGGTTATGCTTCTCCAACTTGAAAATGTTCATGGCATAAGTCAAGTTCGATTTCACTCTTGGAGAGCAGTTGGCATCTTTTTGGTGACTTCACATTCCATTTGGCTTTATATCAACACAAATTTATATAATTACCATGACCAAGAAAGAGGACAGGGGTGGTTAACTGCACAGGGCATCTCAAGTGCTTCTAAGCATAGCCAAATATGCCACATACCCACCCCTCAGTTCAAGGGGTGGTCTTAGCCTGCATTACCTTCCCCCCAAAATCAGAATTGGAGTCAAGTGCATGCCTTAAGTCATTTTGTAAAGTAATCCTAGAAACAAGGAGACTGGGAAGAATAACATAGGGAAGAAGGGAAAGGCAATTCTGGGGTTTGTTAGGAAGCTGATTGTCTCTGTGAGGCTCAGTCATGCTGGAGAGCCTCATGGGAGCCATATAAAATGTGTCCAGAATTGCTCATCTGAGTGAAAAGCAGAAAAGAGAGTATTTATCCACCTGTGTCTCTCTTCTTCAGCCAAGAACTGATCCATGGTAGTAACCCTCACACACTTCTTGCTTGTTGTATACATCAGAATGACTAAGCTGGTTCTTGCTGATGCTCTGCTCTGGTTTATAGGAAAACACCTGGGCAAAAAGCAAGAGCTATGCGGTGCAGCTGAGGCAAGTGGCTGTCAAGTTACACCTCTAAATAGTGGACTGCCACTGCAATAGACTAGAAAAGTGGGCTGAGAGACTGGGAAGCAGAGTGCTGGCATCATCTAATACAGTTCACCATTAGTATTGCTCAGATCCACTTGTGACCTACATTAAATACAGTATGTCACAGTGAAACAAGCTGCAGTCCCCAATGTTGCAACTTGTCTCAAAGCTATCATTGGCATTTGTTCTTTCTCTGTACCACACAGTTTAGACATTCTTAATCCTTGGGCAACGATTCAGTAATTCCAGATTTCTTGTTTAATGGGAAAATATAGATATCCATGAGACATCAAAGACTTCACAGTTATTTTACTGTGGTTTAACCATGGCTACTGCAATTACCTATTTATAGTCAGGACTGGGGCACAGAAGCACCTAGATATTCTCCTGGATTCCAGATGTACTCCTCCCATTCCCATTGTGTCATCTCTGTTATAGATAATCAGGATCAGTCATTATACCCATGCAGTAATTCTTTATATTATCTGATGATTCAACAAAGCATTGAGTTATAATGCAAAGGCAGTAGTAGAGCTTCAGGCCATTGGATCCTTGCCCCTAGCAGAAGTATTTTGCTGACAGAGGATCTATTTCAGCAGAGCCAATGAAAGTGAAGCACAAATTCCAAAAGAGGTCACTGGGAATACTAGTGAGAGGTGACAATTCTTCCTTTGGTTCCCATTTCCGTACGTTCTAGTTATTAAGGACACACTCTGTAAACTATTGTTTCCGTGAATATAATACATCCTGAATGTCAACACTCAAACCAGTGGTGTGCTGCTAAGCTGGTTTCTTGTCAAAGGCATCACTTGCTCTGGGCCTAAATCAAACCTAGCCAACTTTTAAATCACTAATAAATGAGTCAGAAATGTATTCCCAAGTTCCACCTCCAAAATCCCAAGAGGCTTATTCAGTGCAGGGCAGCATCTTTTTTACATAGGACTTGTAAACAGTTTACCTATATAACAGGCTCCTGAATTTTCCAGGAGTTTATTCCTCTTGCTCTGCCACCCATGAGCCCTACTGACATATCAGTGTACATCCTAATTCTTACTCAACATGTCCAATAGCCTGATGTCAATAATATAGTGAGTCAGCAAGATATTCTAGACAATGTCAAGAAATGCATGGTCTTCAGACTACATGTTACAAAGAACAGGAGTATTAACACAACCTTGGGAGAAGACAGTGATTGTGAATGACTATAGGAGACATGGCTCTCAACACTGAAGAGAGGCTTTCTGAATTTCACAGCATGGTTTGAATTGTAAGTGGCAAAAATGATCCAGTAACTTTCTTTTTCAAAGTTTCTAAAGCAGTTGAAAACCAGCCATCTCCACAATTATCATTGCCACAATACTAACCAGTGCTCCTGTTAGTAGATTAAGCCAATGATATACTATCTTCTGTTATTTCTTCTCAATACATCACCTAAGTCTTATTTATACTGATCCTACTATATGCCAGGGTTATACCACCACTCCACTAGCAGTGGGGACTGAGCACTGTGACCAGGGAATCACTGCTTCTGTAATCCCATCATGATGTCTGCTAGAAAAACACCACAGAGCTTATACGTAGGACCAACTACTCTAGCCTGTGTTTCCCATATAAGCAGAGACTGACAGGGCTTGCATACATGTGTTTTATTTTGGGACATGCTCACCCACTAATATGGTTCCCTCAGAGAAACCACTCAGAACCTCAAAAATCTCTGCCTATAGATGGAAAAGAGTAGTATTTATCTACCCACTGCTATACCCACTCTCCAAGCGTTATCTCATGGGTGACAACTCTCTTGTCCTTCCAGCTTTGAACTTCCATCAGAATGACTGAGGGCATTTTTAGAGGTGTCCCATGCAGATGTGGCGAGAAACCTTGAAGTATTAATAAAAAATGAGAGATTCCCAACGCAGCTGAAATGTCAGGCTGTTAGGTTAAGTTATACCTGTTCACACCAAGTTTCTACAGCAATGCTTTTTGTTGAGTAGGGGGGTTGAGAGGACATGAGGTGAGATCCAAGCAGTGTCCAGTACAGGCTATGGTCCCAAAAGGAAGGGAGGTCTGAAAAATACTAGTAAACACTAGTTGGGTGTACCATAGACCCCATTAAATACTCGTACATGAGAGGATCACAGTCTGTACACTCCACAAGAACAAGGATAGGGTGTGTTTAATCACAGTAAGTGCTCAATAAGTATCTGTTGGATAAATGAGTAAAAGAACAAATTAGTAAGTGAACAATGCTGCTGGAAGCTGAATACCTAAAGGAATAAAATTATTAAAAAGCATGTGATCTTCCCTACTAAATACATATGTACAGGACTCCCTCAGATCAAGTAACAGTGGATGAAAACATTTTATCTTGCTTTATAGAACACATTACCCAGGCAGTCTCCATCGTGTCTCAGTAGCAGACAGACATTAGAGACAAAGGGCAGACTGATTTCTGTAGGTTCAATGAACCTATACGTATGGAACAAACATGAAGATTTTATATAATGACTCAGTGATTGTTCTTTAACACAAGTTAACCTAAAAGATCTTTGAAATGAAGTAGAGTTTGAGGCAGCTAAGAAAACTTTGCAGGAGTAGTCATTTTTTTATTTTGGTTTTGAAAAATATTATGTTCTGTTCTGCCCAATTCAAAACCAAAGCGACCCTTAAGTCTAGCACGATCACAAAGCTGTAGAGCTTCTCTAGACCCTTACCTAATTTGCATATTTTATGTATTCTGTTTATGTATTTATAGAGAGAATAACAGGCAGACAGAATGAAGGAGACAGCAAAATAAGAAAATAAGATTTCAGCTTACCCTCAACCAATTAGAAAGAGTTGCCTCTTCCAGGGGGTATGCTGGAGGAGTGGATCCTGGAATAGTACACTCACCTCTATGACGGCCAAGAACAGAGGATCGTAGAGCTGGAGATGGATGTGGCCAAGCTCATGAACACAGAGAGTTATGATATCCGCGCTGCCAGGTCAAGGAGCTGATAGCTGACTGTACCAAACCCACTGAGGCCTTCCTCTGTGGCCTGTTGGATAAGATCCGGGAAATGCAGAAGCTGAGCACAATCTAGAAGTAGTAATGGTTCTTGCTGGACACAGATGAATGGGGGCTCCCACAGGACAATTGTTGCATCCTGCCCCCACCTCATAGCAGCAAGGATACCATGGATCCCTATAGCTAGGCCTGGTGCTGTGAGCAAGTGCTCCCCAAGGCTCTGGCTGAGGCCTCTTCCCTGCCTGCCCTCTTAGTTCTCCTTTGGGGTTTTTTTTAAATTGTTATTAAACTGATGGGACTTTTTGTGTTTTCATATTGACTCTGCAGTGTGGGACTATTAATAAAGCTAGTAAGATATGCCTTTAGTGCAGCTAAAACAAAACAAACACACAGAAAAGCTGATTCATTCTCTGCCCTTGAATACAGATTTTATTTTAAAAAATTAAATTCAGATTGATTTCACATTTGAATTTTTAAAAAACCAAACAAACTTGTCATCTTATAGGCTTGGAAAAAAAAAAGAGTTGTCCCTATTACACAGAAAGATTTCAGAATTAACTCATTTCATTTGCAAATAACTTGAGTTAACATTTCCATTATAATGCCCTAATTTTTTAATTCCTTATAAGACAAAAAGCTTGCATATCTAAGATGGCCAGTTGTGGTGAAACCATAACTATAGTGTTTTCTGTAAGAATAATGCTAATTGACTTAAGTCCTGAACCAATTACCTTAAGACTAATATTGTTAACTTCTAATTTTATGGTGCCCAACTTTTTCAAGTATGCATCCCTTTTTTCACTATGAAAAAAATTTATCAATGTCTTCCACCCATGGTAGCTACTCTTAATCCAGTTCTTTTAAATGAACTTACATTTCAATAATCAGAAGAGTACTAAACATAATTGAAGTCTTATGGAAAATATATGTTCCATTTATAGTCAGCTTACTTGCTGTTAGAGCACTGGTTTCACAGTGGCTCTGGATCAAAATGCTTGATTTTTAAAAAAGAAGATAGTACTTCATATGCATTTATAATGATTAAGTGAGGAAATCCATGTAAAGCTGTAAAGTGTTCAGCATAGTACACAGCAAATATTATGCTTTCACTCCCTGTTAATGTTTTTTAGTAGCATGAATATGGATCCACTGCCTATTTGCAACAACACTGTTGCCTTTCCCCCAAAAAAAGACTGGGGGGAAAATAACAGCTTCATTAATTAATCTACCCAGTCCATGTTGCTGAGCAAATAACATTATCTAATGTCTATATTGTATTGAAAATTTTTTGGTTAGTTCATTGAGAATTTTATTTAAATGCCAATTGATTTTATTGGAATTTAACAACCTTTGAGTAAATTTAAGAATGACCCAAAACATGAGTTGATAATTAAAAGAAAAATTCTCTTTGAAAATAATCCTTGCCAGTCTTTTGGTTATACTATAAATTAGTCATCTTCTTTGTAAGAATTGTAGATTCCTTATTTGTAAAATTTGTAATGTTCTACTTACAAATGTATACGTAAGAAAACAAAAAACACTTTTCTTAGATAACTTCGAAAAAGCTAATTTAAATTCTGAAGCATTATATACATCTTAGGTAATTTATCATGAAAGTAATACAAGAGTTGAGATATAAGGTGATAAGAAAAAATAGAAATTGTTTTCTTTTACTGTTAGCCACCTCTCCCCCTGGCCCCCCCCAAAAAAAACAGAGGTGCTTCACCTAATGTTTATATACTTTTAATAGGGCTACTCCTGTTCCATATAGTGCTGAATCCATTTGTGCTTTTTAAAAATATTTTATTGCCCACAGCTGTTTTACTTTTTACTTTTGTGATTAAATTAGAAATATTTTTTCATTGACTAGAAGGGTCAAAACAAGTACAGAAGAATCCTAAGTCTAATTCTCCTTAATGTTCTGTAACTTTTTTAATAAAAAAGGTACAAAACTTTAAAAAAAAATTGTTTTGGGATGGACTGCTGATTATAAAACAAGTTTCTTTGGGTAGTAGTGGTTCCCTTACACTTCAAATTAAAAATTATATAATTATATCTGCTAGAGGACTGTGTTGTAATAAATATGCCCCAATTTAGAACCACAGGGGCTTATCAAGTTTCTCTTGGTGTAAATTATCAGCATAAAAAGGGCTCACTAAAAACTTTTACATCAGAAAGTAACTGATAACTATTTATTAAAACAATTATCTCTATTGTATCCCACTAGAATTACGCTCCATGAGGGCAAATATTTTTGTCTACATTTTCATTACCTTGCCTAAAAAACTTAGAACAGTGCCTAAATCAATAAAAATGTTTGATTGAATGAATATATTATTAATGATAGTCAAATTTCTATAACTAACAATATAAGAAAGTGTATGTTAAGAACAATGTGTTACTATACTTATGACATAAGACAAATTAGGTAGAGTTAAGATTTTTTTAAAGGGCAGACTTTTTATTCTATTTCTTCCTGACTTGCTTTTTCAGTCAACATTTGTAGAATTGAAAAATTTAACACACTACTCATGCATTAGTCATGACAGAAAAATAATTTGTTCTAAAAAAAATAGAAGTTCAATTTTTTGTGTTTTGAATTGAATGTTTGTGTTTGACTAGGTGCTTTAAGTAAATTTTTCCATTGACATTATTATTTAACTCATAATTATATTAATCAAGGTTAATTACTAAAGCTTGCATATAAATATTTTTCTATAACCAAAACCCATGTTGTATTTATAGTCCTAAGAGTTTGCTTACTCTGCCAGAAGAAATTCATCTACCGTATCTACCAATGGTGATAATCTGGACTAATGCAGTTAGTGGGAAACACTCTGGTCTTGGAGTCCGGCTCTATATTCTAATCTCAAAGAATTTCAAGTATCATCGGTACTCCCTGGGCTTCAACTCCCTTATTTGTAAAATTTATAATGTTCTGCCTACCAATGCATAAATTGCTGTGCAAAGCAAATGAATAAGTATAGGCAAGTGACTATAAACTGTGAAGTAATATTAAAGTATATGATATTATATGTGGTATCATTTCTATTCATTCATATTGTCAAAAATACTTTTTTTTAAGAGCTATAACTTTACATCAAATTTTCTTTGTGGGAATGCAGGAGAGTTCCAGCGATATGAAGATTAAAAAAATGCACACACACACACACACACACACACACATATGTATAAATATATATACATACATATGTATAAATAGAATAAATGAAACAGGCAGTGTTTACATTGCACTGTCTTTTATATTTAACTGGACTTTTTTCTCAAAGTGTATCCTTATATTGAATTTACACGATGGTAACTTGAATAAGCAATAAAGGGAAAAATATGTGAAGATATCTATCATCAGTGACTATGAATTAACTTCCTGTTTAAAGTCTCCACATTTTAAGTGAAAATCAGAAGCAAACTTTTTTTTGGGGGGCGGGGGTAGGGGTTCCCTGGATGGGAATCGAGCCCAGGACGCAGTGTTGGAAGCGCTGGAGCCTAGTCACTACACCACCAGGGAACCCCTAGAAGCAAACTTTCTAATGGGTAATAAGACATGCCCTTTTTTTTTTTTTTAAGAGATTAGGTTGGAAATAAAATGAGAAGAAAAATCCTTCTCTTACCAGGAAACAACTTTGCTGGTTCTTTTTCTCCCCAGCCAAACTAGTTTAGGTATGACATAATACTGAGTTCATCAAATTCCTGTCTATCTTAGTCACACATTTGAGTATCCCGATTGATGATTTGACTGAAGCAGGTAGCAATTTGACTGCTTTCCAATCAGCTCAATCAAAAGGTTATCTGAATAGCACTAATTAAACTCTAGGAATATCACGAATGAGAAAAATAATGTGAAAACAATGTATTTTATAGGAAATTAAAAAAATTAAACCATACAAAATGTCAAGTTTTCACATTGCTTGTCCAGTATATAGTGAAAAAAATTATTAAATGTGCAAAGAAACAGACAAAAGTTACCCTTAATCCAGATAAAAATTAGTCAATAGAAACCAACTCTGAGATGGCCCAAACAGAGTAGTAGACAGACTACAAAGAGGCTTTTATTAATACAGAAAAAAATTTAAAAGATAATATGTTTAAAGAATTAAAAGTAAGCCTGGTCTTAACTGAGTAAACAGAATCTCAGCAGTAAAATAGAACCTATTTAAAAAATCAAATAGAAATTCTAAAATTGAAAAATGCTGAATTCCTTGAATGAGATCAGCAATAGAATAATGAACAGGAATTATCCAAACTGAAGATCAAAAAGAACAAAGTTTAAAGAAACTGAATAGAACCTCAAAAACTATAGGATAATATCAGATAGGCTAGTACACTATTGGGAGCATGAGTAATTGAATTCCCAAAGAGAAGAGTAAGAATGAGGCAGAAGAGTCCTTCAAAAATAATGGCTGAACATTTCATATACGTGATGTACAATAAATAAATAAATCACATTGACTCACAGATACAAGAAGTTCAATGAACTCTGATCAACAAACATATGAAAAGAACAACACCCTGTACAGAGGATGACGGAAAACCAAGCTAAAGTGATTATCTCAGGTGCAATCAGCAAAAAAGGACACTACATACAGGATAGCAATAGTATAATGTAGAGTTTCCAAGCAACTTTGGTAGGAAGAAAAAATGTGATAGGAAAGAACTAAAGATGAACTTTGTCTATCAATTTTGCCTAGAACTAGCTTTATTTAGGGAAAAACCTAAATTTCTTCCATAGCCAATGGAAAGATAGAGAAATAAGAGGGAGACTACTTCTGATCAGTTCTTTATGGACAAAACAACTCTTGGAAAATTCCATTGCTTAAATATTTAATGCATAAATCTTTTTAAAAACATTATTTTTGTAATAAATTTCTGAGTTGCTGTAACTACTGTTATAACAATGTCAGAAGATTTGGCTTGGCCTTTTTCATCCTTTTTTCCCCATCTGACTTACTTAGAGTAGCCATTGCAACATGAGACTTTTCATTTAGGCCAATTATGATTATTTCTTTCCAGTTTTAGAATCAATGTAAGCAATCAACGTTTGAAAGATTAAGTAGTTACGTAAATAAGACTGAGAAAAAGTTCTTGCATTTAGCTACTAGCATGTGAATGTCAATCTTTAGTTAGAAAAAGATAAATTCAGCCAAGATAATGCATTTAGCAGCTAGTGTACAGATTTCTCAAGAGAAAGCCTAAATGAGATGTTGCAATTCTTGCTACATTCGGTTTATCATTAAACAGAAGTGGCAGATGTTTTTGCAAAAGAAGAGATACAGTTATAACTTTTTTTTAAGTGAAAGGTTCGTCTTAAACTCTAGCAAAATCACAGGAGATAAGGAGCTGTGTGGTTGAATGAATTGGTCATCAGAAGATGAATGGAATATGTTAAATAAAAAAAATACAAACGTGTTACAATGAAAAGGCGGTTTTCCCTCTGTTCTATGTCTCTCTAAGGAAAGAATTCAGTCAAGAGTCAGTTTGTGAAAATATAGTAAAGTTTATTATAGAAAAGTTAAAGGTTAAAAAGTACACTCTGAGAGGTACAAAGGGCTGACCCTAGAGCAGAAAAGCGGCACCCCTTTCCTTGGGAATGTTTGTATCTCTAGGTATAAGCTTCTCCTCCTTTCTTTCCTACATGATCCTTCTGAAAAGGACCAAAGCTACATAATAATATGATTTGGGGAAATAGAGCCTAAGGTTGAACAGGTGGGTCTTTCTCCCTTTCAAATTGAGTATAGCTGAGAATGGACAGGGCTTACTCCTAGATTCAGAGCCCCCGTTAATAGTCCTCCTTACAAGGCATATTCCCTTTTCAGAATTCCTTCTCTTTATCCTTTTAATTTAGAGGCAGCTGAAAATGAACCAGGACAACCCCTCCTCTCCTGCTCACAGCCACCCTATTGCCCACTCTGTCAAAAGTGCATAGGTTGTATTATCTTAATTAAAAATGAAAATTATATTGTGTTAACAGTTACTGTCTGAGTTCTGGGTTTCTCAATTACTTTTAAACTCTTTGGCACTCTTGTAGAGTTTGTATCCAAATAATTTACAGTAAGACTAAAGCATTTTTTAATTAACTTGCTAAGTCAACTAGGAGTTTAGCCAAAGGAAAGTTGGAAAGACTTGTGGTAGGCAGAAAGTTGATTTTTTTATTAAAAAAGACTATCTTCCTATATTCCCTTCAACAACGTTTACAGGACCTGCTAATTTTCTTTACAGTATGGGTTTCCATTGGCCTTACAGAGATAACTCTGCTTTGATCTTGCTCTCTTTTTCCAATTAAATGGTCTCTATTTTCTGAAACTAACATCCAAGTAGTTTCAGTATAAATGGAGGATCTGACTAAACATGTAACTGCTTAGTGCAGTTTATCAAGATTTTGATGGAATCTACCCATGTAGTCAATCCCAAGCTACTAAATTGATAATGAAATTCTACATCACTTATCCATGATGTTCCAAACCTAGGATACAGGGCTCGTTTAAAATATTCCACTGAGTTCCAGGCCTCGTTAATTCCAATGATCTTGTCAGAGATTATAAATTTGGAAAGCCAGTGGAGAAAGTGGAAATAATTAGAATATGACTAATAGAAAATATTAATGCACATTACTATGTGTTTAATGTTAAAGTAAACACTGCACATGAATTATCTTAAACTTACAAAAATCTTGTGCTAAAGGTACTAAGAGTTATTACCACTTTGCATATAAGAAAAATGAGAGTTAGAGAAACAAAATAATTTCCCAAGTTTACATCGCCAGTAAGAGCTGTGTAGGGATTTGATTCTAGAGTCCCTATACCCAACCCCTACGCAATCCTGTGGAGAAATATTGTCTCCCAACATGGCCGATAGCCTAGTCCAGGACCCCTTCAGAATCCCTTCCTGGTTCTTCTCCCTGAACCCCAGTTCCCACCAGCCCTAGCCAGCATGGGAAACTGTTGATTATTATGCAAATACTATGCTATAAATTTCCTCACCCACCTTTGCTCAGGGCTCAGACTTTGGAGGCAACTCCTCTGGGCTCGCAGGCGTGAAATAAACAGCCTGAACTTGCAAGTGCTCCCAGTGCCACTTGGTCTTTCTGACAGGAAAACGGGTAAAACCTTCTGCAAAATTTGATTCCCTGACAGGGAAACCCCAACCGCGCTGGCCCTTTGCAGCCACCAGTTTGGGCGAGAACAGAGAGCGGACGGCGGGTGGAGCCATTTTAGGCAGTCTCCGAGGGGGCCGCCTCCAGCTGGCCTTGGTCAGCGATCACCACCGGCCTCACAGGAGGCTTGACAAGACAGGTTCCGGACCAGGTGTCGGACATGGTAAGGGCCCGGGGCCCCACGCAGTTAGGCCCACCCAAGTGGGCGGAGCTGGAGCCTGATCACCTCCCGGGGACGCACAGGAGTCTCATAATCAGGAATTCAGCTGGGCAGGAATGTTATAAGCTCTGAACGAATGTATGAATGTGTGAATGAAGGGGGATCATTGAGGCTTGCATCCATTGATCCATTTTGTGGCTCCACAGCCTTAGCTACAGAGTCCGAGTGGGTCCTAATCTGTGGTTCCATGGTGATGTCATAAGGCATAACGATGATTTGTCCTCGGGAGTACAACAAGGCCTCGGGCTTATATGGGTACACCTTAGCCAAGACATGCCTAAAGTCCTGCAAGGGATGTGGCCAGGCGGGCACCTGAGAGGTCTCCTTCGGGAGGCACACCTTCCCTTTGTCTGTCTTGCGGCTCTGGTCACAGGAACATGGGGTCAGGACACAGCAAACCCACGGTGTCAGACTGCATGTTGAAAAACTTCAGGAAGGGCTTTTCTAGTGACTACAGGCTTAAGATGACCCCTAGCAAGCTCCTGTCTCTCTGCGAGTTTGAATGGCCTGCGTTCCAGGTCGGATGGCTGTCGGTAGGGACACTAGACATCCTGATGTCATTACTGGAACTCCAGGACACCTGGACCAGTTCACATACATAGACTCTTGGTTAGAAGTTGCCCAGATGCTTCCCCCATGGGTGCGGCTCAGGGGGTGTGGTTCCAGGGACAGTCCAAGGTCTTCATGGCATAAACCCAACTGGGTTGGAAACCTTAACTGAACAAGGGCACTCCCCGAGGTTTTGTGAGTGACCCTGAAGAGGAGCCGATTCTACTTTTGCCATGTGTCTCGTCAAGACCTACAGCCCAACTGTTGGGGTTCCTCCATCAAATCCACCAAACCTGCTCACCCTGAGTCCAGCCCTAGACAAGGGTGACGCCCCTATCTCTAGGGCCAGCAACAAGGCTCTGACCACATCCAACAGCCCTCCAGATGCCAGTAAGAGAGTCCAGGGAGCTGGAGAGAAGGGACAAAGATGGCACATACATCCCGGCAGAATCATGATGCATTATCAACGCTTCTCCACTACTGACCTCCTGAATTGGAAACACGACACCCTGTCATACTCTGAAAAACCACAGGTAATGATCGACTTGCTAGATTCCCTCTTTCAGATCCACCGCCCCATCTGGGGGGATTGCCAGCAACTGCTGCAGGCTCTCTTTAATACCGAGGAGAGACAGAATCCTAAGAGGGGGCCCCGCCAATGGCTAGAAGAAAATGCTCCAGCGTGAGTTGCTGATCCCAGAACCTGGGCCCTGACTGCCGTCCCTGATGAGTGCCCAGTCTGGGATTTCATGACTGAAGAGGGTCAAGCCCAAATCCAGTGATACCAAGAGGCACTACTACGAGGCATTCGGGCTGGAGCCAAGAAACCGATATACATGTCTAAAGTCTCTACAGTCACAAAACAACCAGAGGAGGTCCCCGGAGACTACTATGAGAGACTCTGTGAGGCTTACCGGGTCTATACCCTCTTTGACCCCAAAGCAGCTGAAAGCCAACAAATGGTCAATACGTCCTTTGTGGCGCAATCAGCCCTGGATGTATGTAGGACATTACAAAAACTCGAAGGCTTTGTGGGCATGAACATTACCCAGCTTCTGGAAGTGGCCAAGAAGGTCTACGTGAACCAGGACGTAATAACAGAGAGGGAGGCCAATCAGAAGATGAAAAACAAGGTCAGCCTCCTCACAGCCGACCTGAAGGATCAGGGGAACCAAAATCCAAAAGAGGAGCCAAGGAGGGGACAGTCACTAAAGGGGGGACTCAGCAGGCCCCCGCAGCAGCCAATCAGTGTGCTTACTACAAGGAGACAGCACACTGGAAGAACGAGTGCCCCAACAGAGGAAGGCCCCAAATGGCCAGTAAGTACCAATGGGAACCCAAGGGAAGGGATCTCATTGGCTTGGCTGGATTGGACTCAGAATGAGAAAGACTGGGCTCTCTCCTTCTTGGCCCCTATAGCCCACAGTTGAAATAAAAGTGGGAGGGCAACCTATGACTTCCATGGTCGACACTGCAGTCGAACATTCTGTAGTAACCACCCCAGTAGGGCCACTTGGTGGACGGACTGCCACTTTCCTTGAAGTGAATGGGGACCATGCCACACAAAGACAGTAGGACCCGTCTCTGAGAGTTGGGAGGGGTCATGACAAAACATGAGTTCCTGTACATGCCTGAGTGTCCTATCCCCCTTCTGGGGTGAGACATTCTCTCCAAACTGGGCACACAGATTATGTTCAGACCACATGGCTGCACTACCCTGCAACTGAGTCCCCGATCCAGGGATCTCTCACAATGGCAGTTATCATGCCGTGGGAAGAAGAGTGGAGACTGTTCTGTATTCTGGAGCCAGAGGAAAACTCAGAAAACCTGATTGAGTTCTGAACCATGTACCCATTGGCATGGGCAGAAGACAACTCACCTGGGTTGGCCCACAACTGGGCTCCGATTATTATTGGGCTTATAATGGGGACTTGCCCCCAGAGACAACAACAGTATGCAATCCCCCAGGAGGTCCACCGCAGCATCCAGGAGCATCTAATTAAACTTAAAGAGGCAGGTATCCTGATTGAATGTCAGTCAGCTTGAAACACTCCCCTGCTTTCAGTAAAAATCCTGGGGGAGGATACCAGCTGGTCCAGAATCTCTAGGCAATCAACAAAGTAACTGTCTCCTCTCACCCTGTGGTTCTGAACCCCTACGACCTCCTCAGTCAAGTCCCCAATCTGTCAGATGGTTCACCTGTTTAGACCTGAAAGATGCCTTCTTCTGCCTTTGGCTCATGCCCTAGAGCCAACATGTTTTTGCCTTTGAGTGGACTGATCCGACCACAGGGCGCCAAACACAGCTAACGTGGACATGCCTGCGCCAAGGGTTCAAGAACTCACCCACCTTTTTTGGGGAGGCCTTGGTGGCAGACCTTACCAGTTACCCCCGAGAAGAGATTCGATGTACTCTGATCCAATACATAGAAGATCTCCTTCTGACTGGACATTGAGAAGCCCTTCAGCTCAATGCATTACAGAGACAAAATAGCACTGGGAGTTCTCACACAGGTGGACCGTGGCAGAGGCCAGTAGCATACCTATCAAAGAAACCTGATCCAGTCACAACAGGCCGGCCCCTTTATCTGTGGGTGCTGGCAGCCACAACACTCCTCAAGGAGGTGGACAAATTCACCCTGGGACAGGAACTGAATGTTAAAGTGCCTCATACAGTCATGACCCTCGTGAATACACAGGGACACCGGTTTCTCTCCAACTCTAGGTTAGCCCAGTACCAAGGGCTACTTTGTGAGAACCCCTGAATCACTCTGGAAATGGTGTGGACCCTGAACCCAGCACCTTCCTCCCCACCGAGGAAGAGGAACCAGATCATGACTGCTCTGAAGTGACCAATGAGGTCTTTGCGAGTCACCCCAACCTCCAGGACCAGGTCATACAAAACCCAGAGCTCACCTTGTTCAGTGACAGGAGCAATTACATGCAGGATGGGGTATGCAAGGCCAGGTACATGGTAACAACTGTCAAAAGAAGCAAAGGCCTTACCAGCCAGATGGTCAGCATAACAGGCAGAGCTCCAGGCTCTCATTCAGGCCCTGATCCTATGCAGAGAAAAATGGGCAAACATCTACATGGACTCCCGCTATGCCTTTGCCACTGTGCACATACACGGGGCCATCTATAAAGAAAGGGGACTCCTCATGGTGGCAGGAAGAACCATCAAAAACAAGGGCAAAATCTTAAGACTCCTGGAGGTAACCTGGCTCCCAAAGGAGATAACTGTCCTACACTGCGTGGGGCATCAAACCAGAGACGACCTGATTGCCCAAGGCAACCATCTGGCCAATGAAGTGGCCAAGCAGGCCGCTTGCAAGGAAGCCTCAGGACCAGCTGCAGCTTCCATCTCTACTCCAGTGAAAGAAACTGGACCACCAAGGTAGTCTCCTGGAGAGGTCAAATGGGCAAAAGGAGAAGGGGCAACCCAAACTGCTCAGGGTTGGTAGAAGCTCCTGGGCAAACGAATAATAATCCTTCTATGTTGTGTCCCTGAGTAGTCTCTGAGTATCACCAGCCAACACACCTGGGAAAGACCTCCCTCAAGAACCCCCTAACAAAAACAGTACTATATCAACCACCTACCAGCTCTCTGTTGGACAGTTGGGGAGTGATATGTAACCTATGCACACATTGCACCCCAACATCTACCAGGGATCCAACGTACCAGGAGTGCCCCCTTTAAAGACCTGGAGGTGGACTTCACTGAAATTCAACCCAGCCGAGGATATAGATACCTCTTAGTCCTAGTCTGCACCTACTTCAGGTGGGTCGAAGCATACCCAACCAGAAGTGAAAGGAGTCATGAAGGGGCCAAGATCCTCCTGCGAGGCATAATCCCACAGTTTGAACTGCCACTCAGCTTCACAGCGACAACGAACCAGCCTTTGTAGCGGAAATCATTTAAACCTTGACAAAAGCTCTCGGCATCACTTGGAAGCTTCACACCACTTATAGGCCCCAGAGTTCAGGGACAGTAGAGCATATGAACCACACCCTAAAAGAGACTTGAGTCAAGTTCAGTTAAGAAATGGGCCTGCCTTGGGTGGACTTGCTGCCTTTAGTCCTCTTGCGTTCCTGGTGCACTCCAGGAAAGTTAGGGTTCTACCTTTTGAGCTGATCTTTAGGAGCCCCTCCCCATGCTTGGGGAGTGCACCAGAAACCTCCATCAGCTAGGAGACAAGAGCACAGTGGAGGAACTCCAGGCCCTCGGAACAGTCCTCTCCAAGTTACAACACTACGTTACAGAGAGGGCTTCCATCGCACTGAGTGACCCTGTCCATCCTTTTCAGGAAGGCGACCTAGTCTGAGTCAAGGACTGGAAAAGGGAACCTCTTGAGCTGCACTGGGGAGGGCCTCACCCAGTAATCTTAACAACCCCCACTGCTCTTAAGGTTTCAGGAATCATCCAGTGGGTCCATCACTCAAGAGGCCCACTCAGGAAAACCTGGACTTGGGGAGCTCAGCAGAATCCTGCAGACCTGCTCAAGATCTGACTCCGCCATGGATTGCCCTGTGGGACCTCCAGACAATCGCCCCATCATTGGTGGACCCCTGCACACTGTGGTTCTTGGCTGCAGTGGAACCATTGCCCTAATTCTGGGACTCAGACTTTCAGCACTGAGAGACTGGACTGCTGGCCAGAGACTCTCTCTTGCCCTGGCATATTGGGGCCTATTAGGGTATCTCTTTACCCCAAATTCCTTGTCTTACTCTTCCTCAGCCCAGCTGTATCCTCCTCTGAACCAAAGTGTCCCTGTCTGATGGGCAAAACCTTCACTGCCTATACCTATATGCCCGCCAAATGGTATAGGTGAGGGAGCCCTGCCCTATGCCTCCATGCTGGGAAAAAATATTCATGGGGAACAATTCCTTCCAGTGACTGCCAGAATAGGGGATGAAAGGGACCCACCAGGTGCTGGACTTACGTAACCCACGCAGGGATGTCAGATGGAGGAGGAGGCCAAGATAGAGCTCGGACCCAACAGGTAGAAAAGGCTAAAGAATTGTTGCTAAAAGCTGAGGAAAAGAGGGTACCAGAGTATTGACCTAACTGGCATCCAACTGCTCACCCAGAGCCTGTCCCCTATCCATCAGACAGAACATGTCCTCAAGGCAGTGTCAGCTCTCATAGACAGCACTGGCGCCCAACATGAGTCCACATGTTGGTTATGCCTGTCGCTTGCTAGGAGGACTTACACTGGCACACCTGTACTGGCAGAATAGACCTTTAACCAGTCCAGTGACCCCTCTCCTAACTCAACCGAGCTCATAGGGCCACTAGCCTTCAATGTCCCTCTTGGACCTATGAGGGAGAACATCATCTGCCTCATCAGTCCCCCTGACGAGGAAGAACTTATACCCTACAGGGCTGTAACACCTGGCTTGTGCACCCACTACATCTCAGTGGGCAACAACCAGGCCCGCTGTAACGCCCCCAGACTCTTTTTCCCTGTGGCACCACATCATACCGGTGCCCACAGGCCAACTGGACCGGTACAGGCATACGCATTCTCCTGAGCCCTGATACCTCGGTTCACACTGATCAAGAAATAGACAGACTGCTCCTTTACACTCAAGGAGGAAGCGAGCACCCTTGTCCCCTTTCCAGTAGGCGCTGGGGTCCTAGCCAGAATTGGCACTGGGGCAGGGGGGCTGGGTTCCTCATTCAAGTTTTCTTACAAACTGTCCTGGGAACTGAATGAGGACATGGAGAGAGTAGCAGGCTCCCTTCTCTCCCTCCAGCGTCAGATTGACTCATTAGCAGTGGTCACCCTCCAGGTCACCCTCCAGAACCAGTGTGCTCTAGACCTCCTCACTGCAGAGAAGGGGGGTGCCTGCCTCCTCCCAGGTGAGGAATGCTGCTGTTATGTAAATCAGTCTGGGACTGTTACCACCAAGGTCAAGGAACCAAGGGACAGAATACAACAACGAAAACGGGAAGTAGAGGGCTCCTGGTCCTGCAATCTCAGCCCGTGGTCACCGTGGCTCTTACCATTAGCCAGCGCACTGATCACTATTGTGATTCTGGCTACTATCAGCCATTGTTTGATTAACTCCTTGATGAAATTTTTAGTGACCACTGTACCCAACAGGGCCACGACCAGAATATTAGCCCTATGAGGTTACCGGCCACTAGAGGATAACGATGCCCTATAGGAGAGCATGCCCCCTCATTAAGGCATCAAAGGGGGGAAGGGAGAGAAATATTGCCTCCCAACATGACCGGTAGCCTAGTCTGGGACCCCCGCCCCCAGTCACTTCCTAGTTCTTCTCCCCGAATCCCTGTTCCTGCCAACCCTGGCCTGCACGTGGGAAATTGATGATTATTATGGAATTGCTGTGCTATACATTTCCCCACCCTGCCTTGTTCTGGGCTCAGACTTTGGAGGCAAGTCCTCTGGGCCCCCAGCGTGAAATAAACAGCCTGAACTTGCAAGCGCTCCAAGTGCCTCTTGTTCTTTCTGACAGGTGAACGGGGTAAAACCTTCTGCGACAATCCCGTTTCCTGAAAAGAGGGCTATTTTAAGAACCAGGAGCAGACCTGATTTCCAGTTCATTCCAACTACCTGTGCCTCTCTGGCCAAGTCACAGAATCTATCTGGGGCTTTGTTTCCTCTTCTGTAAAATGATGATGTTGGATTCCATGTTCTACAAGGCAAATGTGAGCGCTCAAGTTATAGTATCCTAAAATAAACTAGGTGCATAGTATTAGTAGAAAGAACTTTAAGTGTAGAAAGTCCAAGATTCACCACTAACTTTTGTGATTTGGGGCAAGTCATTTAACCTCTCCAGTTATTATTTGCCTCATTGAAAAGGTTATTTTAAGGTTATATCAGTAGCTTTAAAAAATGTAATATAGCTTGTAAATATAAAGTATTATCCCATCATTTTCAATCCATTTTATAGCATTGAAATAATAGATTTGAGCAACTGTGATCAATTGCCTCCTCACTTTTGCTTTCCTGCTTATTACTTAAAGCACCTAGTGTGCAATATTTTAAGGTAATTCTTATTTGTAGAAGGTTTAAACACAGGAGAGAGGGAGGAAGAACAAAACCTCCAAGTTTTTGTTTATACATGACAAGGGTAGAGAATCCTCCCAAAAGACATACAACCCTATAAAGGGGAGGTGGGGGGTGGGAGGGGAAGGGCTGTAACCACTAATACATTAAATACATTCTAGTAAAAAGAAGCAGTGGGAAATAATCTGTGTATACCCTGACTCTTTTTCAGTTTGACAAAGTAAACGATTAAAATCTATAGTTGTCACTAATTTTCACCAGGGTGTTTATTTGCCTTAATTGATGCTGTTTTATCTCTGCAGGTCAAGGATGACTGCCCTTGCTTTAGTAGGGGTTAATAATTGATTAGCTCCTAGTTGGGAAGTAGTAAAAGGGAATTGATTACATTTGGCTGCCATTTTTTTACCGGGTAACCTACAGGAAACGGGAGCCCTGCAGGACTTGCTAGCAGGAAAATGAAGAAGGTCGTGGTTCTTCTGCTTGCTGTGGCATTTGTGCATGCTTTAGAGAGAGGTAAGATTTCCTTCCAGTGCTGTGACTATTTATGAGAACTCTTACCAGTCTAATTTTTTGTTAATATTAAAAAATATTATACAAAAGGTGAAATGCACAAGAATTTGTGAATACGTTGGGGAGAGGGAAGAATCAAAGAGAATCACATCTGAGCTCAAATGTGGTAGATAATATTCAATTGGAATATCCAGGAAATCAAGATAATCTCATGAAAGAAAGAAAATTTAAATAATTTTCCAGGTGTGCTTCCTTGCCTTTTTGATAACCAAAACCTGGAGAGAATAGTTTGAACTTAGAAGTTTTTAGTTGTTAAAAGACAATGCAAATAGAAACTGTGAACATCACTGAGCAGTTTTTTCAGATTTCAAATATTTATTGCTGTTGACAACATAATATACCATATCAATGATGTATGAGGTCAACTGAGAGATCTCTAATCCTCTTCAAGGAATCTTGTATGTGTAATATTTGAAAATGCATTATCATTTATAAAATATCCCACATAAAGTAATTCAGTAGCTATGAAACATGACTATTAAAAGATGATTGAGTTATATTTTATGTTAAGATTATTCTTATAAATGGTGTCAATCTTTTAGCCATGTTTAAAACATTTTAAATGATACAAGCTGAAATTATGTATACTATTTCATGGAAAGTTCCCCAGATTCAAAATTTATAATCATTTTCAATTTACTTTTCCGGATGATTCTTTAATGCTTCTCAGGGAATCTGCATTCATCCTGCTTTAAAAAATTAATTTTCATTTAGTCCTGTCAGTTAATAGTCTCACCCAAGTCAAACATTAGCATTCCTATTAATAATGTGTTTAACTAGTGGAGTAAAATATGTATGTCCCAGTAATTATTGGTATTAACTATGGAGTAAAATATGTATGTTCCAGTAATTATTGGTATTAACTATGACATGAATAATCTTACTTTCGACTTTTTCTTATTCTTCTTACCTTCCCTTTTCCTTGATCTTACTTTTGTCATTCAAAGTATTTAAAATTTTGTCTTAGTCATCCATAGATTCTTAAGTAAGCAATGGATCTTTCTTTAAGTGAGATTACAAAGTCTGAGATATATTGGGATATAAATAAGTAAAATAAATTATGTCCCTTATAAGATCTCTGAATAGGCCAAGACCCAGGTAAACCTAAAAGCTTCCTCTTTTGCCCAAGTTTTCCCTGAAGCAGATCTGTACCTGGAAAACCCTACTGAAGCAGGTTTAGTTCAGAATGTTCAAAACACAGAAGGTCTAGTAATGGCTAGGACCTGGACACTATAGCGTGGGACGTGAGTCACATTTTGGACTGTTGACTCAGTAAGTGTACTTTGGCTTCACCTCAAAGGGTTACGAAGTCCTTTGAAGGTCTGCAGAGCATTCTGCAACCTCTATTTCAAAATCCTTTAGTATTCTCTGGCTCTGATGAAATGGATGTTAAATACCTAAAGTCAGCTCCCTTGCAGGTCTAAACTTCACAATAAACTTCAAATTACCCATATGCCATAGGTGTGATGATATTCCCTGAGACAGAAAATAGATGTGTAAGTAATAACAAATATTCATTATTTGGATATAGTGGTCCTGACCCATTAATCCTCTAGCCTAAGTAATATCTGAGCATGACTCAAATATCAGGTCAGTGATTTACCTGGAAGCTCGGTATGCAGGAAGTTACAAAGTATATGAAATAAAGAAGTTGAGAGAGCCTTGGACCGCAGGAGACTGGCCTAGGCTGCAGTTCCCTGCCTGTTACAATTCTAGAGAGCTAACTGACCACCTACAGCTTCTGTTTAGAACACCTTTTCCAAAGTATATTTCACTCAAGACTTAACTTGGGAAAACGTTTCTATGGTCAAACACACTTAAGAAATAAAGTATACATTAATCCCTTCTTGGTTAGTTCACAATCAATACCTTTGCTGCCTCAAAAGTTCTGAGACGTCCTACAAGAAAGAAGCCTTACTTAACTCAGAGTTTCTCAAAGTATTGGCTTCTTCCCAAAATGCCTATCCCCCATGACAGTATTCTTCAGGAAACCTCAGTTCCAATATGGGTACTGCTGTTGTTCAACATGAATATCAGCTCCAGTTAGGCAGGTCCTCTCCTTCAAACAGCACTGACGTTTCAGTTCACAAGCCCTTTAGTCCATCTGGGGAGAGAAGGGCTTACCAAGTACGCCACATCTACACGGTGTCATAGAAAACATCCACTTTTCTACCCCTTGAAAGACAAAAAGAGTGTTTGCCAGTTGCCTCCACTTGGCTTCTTTCCCCAGGCCTAAGATGGATGTCTTTCTCCCCCATGTCCCCCCAAAAATAAGCAACAAAGGCTGCTGACACAGCTGTACAGTTGCCAAGGAAATAATGGTATCAGGCAATAAACCGTCGCAGTTTATAAGAGCTGTTGGCGAGAAAAGGGTATTTACTATGATCATTTTCATTTTTGCCACAAGCGCTTCGTTCTCAGCATACGTATTTTAACTAAACATAATACCGAACTGCAACAAAGTCCTTTCTGGGTTGGTGGATGAGATGTATTTTTCCTTCTTCCACTTGCTTGTCAAAACAGCCCAAGACGATGTGGGCTATCCCAAACTACCACTGAATCACTCGAGTTCTCTTTTTAACAACTTGTCCATCTCTTCCTCAGTAACCGCTTGAAAAACCAAGTGTCCTAAGTTTGATTCAGGAATATAGCTGTACAGCATGTCAGAGAGAAGTAACTTGAGATAAGTAGATGTCCTCTCCTTTTCCCAAATAACTTTATAAACTTTCTGCAAAGCCTACATAATGGTTATAGAGGAGGTGACATAGGATGTGAGCACTACATGATAAAAAGAAGGCAGCCATGTCAAGATCTAAAACTGAGTTTGAAGCAGGAGGAACTGAGTTAGGAACAAGCATGGTCAAGTTAACAAGGAAACCAGAGTATAATAGAAGCATAAAGGAAGCTTAGCCCAGAGGGGAAAGGAAAAGGACCGGAAGCCAGAGAAGTAGTTACCTTTATCATCAAAAGCAGTGTTAACCTTCCTGGACATCAATAGCAACATCACACTTCATTGTTAGGAGGTGCAATGCCTGGTATGCACTCACCACCGTGTGTGTGGTGCAGGAATGCATACGTACATACACTCTTTAAAGTGCCACAAAATTAGTCTCTATAGGAAGGAGATGAGGAAATCTTTAAAAGGAATTGCTAACCCTCTCTTCCAGGATCTGTGATAACCTAACTTATTTATTCTGCCCACTGCAGCCCATTTTTCTCCTATTTCCCCCTAGTTTACTCTGCTGCACCCACATGGTCCTCCACACTAGCCTACTCTACATACTCTACACCACAGGGCCTAGTACTAGCTCCTCCTTCCTCTTAGAACACTGATCTCACTGATAGCCACGTAGCTCCCTTTCTTGCTTCCTTATGGTGTTTGCTCCAAGTTCATGTATAGAGAGGGTTTCCTTGATTACCTAACTCAAATAGCACTGACCATTACATTTTTCTCTATTCCTTTACCATGCTCTGTTTTGTTTTTTTTTGTTTTGTTTTTTTTTTAGCATTCATCACCTTACCTTATCACCAGCTATTTATTCATTTATTGTAATGAATTAACATGTAGAATGTAAAATGTACAATTCTGGCTGAACCAGAATTTTATGTCAATTAAAATAGATGAGTTTACAAAGACAATGCTATCACTGCATTACTGTGATACTTTTTCAGAAACCTCAAATGAAATCTTTCACTAATCTAAGACCAAGTATAAGAGCAAAATACTAATCTCTAACACCAATGTAGGGGGAATTAAGTGAAATTCTTACTGTCTACTATGGATCATCCATAACTGGTCCAAATGCCAGGTCATCTCTATCCTATGAAACTAGGTCTGTCTTCTAACTTCCCTATGTTCCTGTCACCATCATATCTGGATCATTTATGTTCAATCCTGTAGAACCTTCTTGGATTTCATTATTCATTTTTATTATCCATAGTCAATCATCTCCAGCCTTGAAATAGATCAGCCCTGTACAAAGATTTCTACTGTTGAAACTTCCTCAGTATTTCTTTTATGTCTCCCCTTTATCTCCAGCATATATGCCTGGTTCTCAGGGCCTGTGAACACCACTTCTCAAACCTCCTAGATTTCCATTTACATTTTTATCCACTGTCCTAGTCCAAGTCTGTGTTCCCTTTTACCTTGCTATTATAATGGTTTCTTAACCAAATCCCTACCTCCCATCCCTTACCTGATTATTATTAAAATATACATGATGTAATAAATGGAGTCCAAAAATGAATTGACTACATTAAAAATTCAGGATCACTATTGTGAGATTAATGAAATGATGGGGTTGAGTAGAGATCAGGCTGTCTGATACAAATTCACCCCAATTCTAATCTCTGTTCAGTCACCTGATGGTTGGTGGGACCTCAGGTTTGAATATCAATGAGTGTGTGGTAAGTAGAACGAAGGCCCTCCAAAAATGTCCACATTCTAATGCCTAGAAACCGAATGGGTTAGAATACATCACAAAGAAGAATGAAGGTTGCAGATGAAAAACGGGTTGCTATCAGCTGATCTTAAAATAGAAAAATAATCGGGATTTTCTGGGTGGGACCAATGTAATCATAGGAGTCTTGAAGGCGGAAGAGAGTCAGAGAAAGAGGTGATAGAAGAATAAAAAAAGGCACAGAGAGATACAAAGTTGCTGACTTAGCAGATGGAGGACATGGGCCAGACCAAGAAATGTAGCCCACCCCTAGAAGCTAGAAAAGGCAAGGAAATGCATTCTCCCCTAAAGCCTCCAGGAGGAACACAGCCCTGCTGACACATTGATTTTTAGCCTATTGAGACCTGTGTCAGATAACCCAGTTGAATTTAAGGTACTAAAATCTGTGTTGTTTAACTCACTAAACTTGTGGTAGGTTCTTACAGTAGTAATAGAATTATTATAATGTGGTAGGTTTCTGAGTCCTCTGGCTGGGACTTCCTTAAGAGAAAAAGCATTGAGTCCAGTCATCTCATTGTTGACAGACTACCATTTTATTGGCCAGATCTAACAAATTTGGAAGAGGTGGCCAGGAGATGAGCATGGTACATATTAACTAACCTCTCTCCTCCCTGGGTATTTTCTAGTTTTGCCTTCTCTTCCATATTCCTCTGATCAGAAATATTATAATGAAAGAACAACTACCCCATGAGAGAAAGCCTAGGGGAAATCACATTTTTATATTATAAGATTATATAAAATTTGATACTACCTATTATCACTGGATTTTACTGTAAGAAGAATTGCTAATATTCATTGAGTGTTTCCCCCTTATGAGGGCTGTCCAGAAAAAAAATCCAGCCATAAATCCCTCTATTTTTCATATTACATAAATGGATACTTTCCAGACAGCTCTCGTATTAGGCAGGACTAAGCATTTTATAGAGATTAACGTGTTTCATATAATAGCCTTATGAAGAACATACTATTTATCTTAAATCCAAGATTACTATTTCTTGAATACGGCTTGAGTTGGTCATTACCCTACATGAATATATTTCAATAGATAACTTACTACCTTGAAAAATAAGTAAAACTTTGACTACCAAGTTTTTCAGTTTCCTCATCGAACTACCCATTATTCTCTAGGCTTGGGATTTTCCAACTTCAAGTATATCTTGATATTGTCCTCTCCGCTTAAAATTCGTCTCCTAATTCACATACTCCTGTCAAAATTCTACCAATCATTCATTCATGGTCTAGTTCAAGTAATAGTTCCTTTCATGAAGCTTTCTAAAAGCCTTCTTCCACTCTACAATTTCATAATGCTTTGGTTCAGTTTCTCCTATGGCATCCCTATGACCACTATGAGTGTTGTACACTTTACTCTCAGACTTCCTTTCCTTAAGTATTGGTGGTTTTAGAGTCTTCTTTTGCATGGTATCTTGTCTTGGTCAAGAGAGATGTGTCTCATGCATATGTATACCAATAGTTACAAACTGACTCAATTTGGCTAATAATAATAACTGGCAAATATATATGGTTTACTGTGGAGCAGATAGACACTGTTCTAAGCATTTTACATATATTAACTGATTTAATCTCATAACAATTCTGAGATTCAATTGTCTCCATTCTACAAATGAGGAGACTAAGGAGGAACAGACAGGGTAAGAAACTTGTCCTTGGTCTCACCATTGAAATCCAGGTGGTATGGATCCAGGCTCTTACCCCTAAATTATGATAAAATATAAAATAAGCATACAAATCACCCCTAGATGTTTTCTTTGGCCTTCATGGTTTGAGTCAGCAAAGTGTCTTTAATGTTTTACTTGACTTGTTCTCAATATTTTAAAATATTGCTTCTCGGCCTTTTGGCTAAGATCAAGTGTAATATTTTAAAATAGGAGGAGTTCACATAGAAATTCAGATTTCTAACTCCTCTAGAAGCATGAGATGTGGCAATGGGTCCAAGCTTTCACATGGGAACAATGACTTGGAGCTAAATTATGACTGCCCCTTTTTGGCTAGAATCGTGGAACCAACATTGGGCATTTCCTTTCTTCACTTAGATCAAATGTTAAGCTACACAGTTCCTATGTCCTAAAGGCATTTGAATTTGCTATCCTTCGTGTCTTAGTGTTCGATAATGAGTTCTCAATTTCTCACTGGAATTTAACAATTAGAAAATTGTATTACACTAAATAAAATATTTTGTTAGTACTTTAGCATAACAATTATGTACTATAGAATTGTTTTGGCCTTGTAAAAAATTTATGCAAATAGTTTTTATAATAAAAGGATGAGCACTAACCTTTGAAAGGAATTTTTCATATACAAAATAATGTCATTTATGGTGTAATTTGTTGGACTTAAAAATGCATTTAAATTGCTCAAGAGATCTGCTTGATAAAAACCATGTATGATGATAGAGACAGTGATAAATATGTGTATGATAACCCTGTCATTGGATTAATTGCATAAATGGAATTTATGTAGTTTTACTAGCCATTGAAATATATGGATAGGAAAAGGGTGAAAGAAAATCACCTGTGTCCAATATTATTTTTAATTAATAATTTTAATCAAGTGATAAGAGTGCATAGCTAGCTAATAAAGCAAAATCACCACCACTTTCTGTTTATATTAGCTCAAAGGTGTACAATATGGAAATACTATTTTGCCATTACTTACTGAATGATATTTTCTTTGGATTTTATAATAAATGCTTAATAAATTGGCTTTTTGAATACTCATGTCTGTACCTTAACAATATGATCTTTGCATTGAAAGAATTTTCATAGAAAAAAATTTTAAAACCCCAAAAATGAAATAAATATTAATTAAATTGCCACTTCTACATTGACAGTGTTTCTAGTGTCATATCAACCATTTTGTTTTTTATTACTCAATATCTTATTTCTTAATTAAATTTATAAGGGTGACATTCAACCATTTTCTTCAGCTCTAATAATCAGGTCAGCTTCTGAAACCAGCCCAGCAATGTTTAATTTCTCAAGTAAAACCACTACTCCAAAGTGGCCAATATATAGCCTGACTGAATAAGTACTTCAAACCATATCTTTAGAAGGTAAAATAAAAAAACAAACAAAAAAACAAATACACTGACCTTTTCTGACACAGATGAGCTTATCAGTGTAGAATAGAAATAACATTCCAAAGGAATGAAATTGCAAAAATATAAAATCCCCAAAGAGTTCTGAAACCCCATGATTCTTCAGGAAATAGCAAAATAGTAACTTAAGACAGTCTTAGGATTCTATATAAGCAGATATTCAATTCAATATTGTTCAGGACCCACCAATTGCTCGTGCTGGGTGATCAAATTGGTTTTAGAGAAAAATTGCAATGACTGTTAGAGCACTAAAGTAGTACCTTCTTTTAGTTAAGTTTGTGCCAAAACAGTGAATATCTTATTGTCTATCTCCACAAAATTCAAAGTTCCATGAGGGTGGGGATGTGTTTATTTTGCTCTTCATTGTATATTCAATATTGAACCCAATGCCTGGCACAGAGTTGAGTCTTCAAAATATGTATGTTGCACATATGAATGAATATTGTCAGCTGTATGGGGAGAGGTGAGTTACACGGAACACTAGAGATTTCCCGAAACTAACTCAAATTTATTTTCAAAAATCCAGAATTAGACAACTTACCAGCATGTTTCACAATGCAGATAGAAATGTGACATGCTATTGCAACAGTTCTGTAAATTAAATTTGTAAACATTTAGTGCTGAGATGTCACAGTGTGAAGATTTCACCAATGTCACTAAGTTTATGCAATGTTTACTGCGGTCATTTCAAAGTCCAGATCACCCTCTTTAGAACCACATGGCACATTAAAGAACAAAGTATGTCATTTACAATTCATTCAAGATAGGATTTAATTATATGAATCAAGGTGAGCTCAACTAATATGCAAAAATAATTATTAAGCAGTACTCCAAAGAATGAGAAATCAATTTATAACAATCACACTGCAAATTAACTTCAGTATTTGTTGTTTTTTGGAAGATGACAAAATGATTAATGTATTTGCCTTACCCTGTAAAGCTGTATATCTTCTCCCTGGATAAATTCATACATGAATTTTTAAATCAGAAATATATTTCCAATTGTCCACCTGAAATATACATGGTGCAACAGCTTCCTCTACAGTTTGGTTTTATAAGAGCTGTTTTAGCCTTATATTTCAATTCTGAACACTGTCAACACCTCCCTTTTGGGTTTCCTCCTTGCTTCTGTCATTCCAAAGTCCTCATGAGTGTTCCAGCAAAAATGGTTCCAAAACCACTTAAAGTCTTGTTTCACCAATCTAATTTTCCTCTTTTCTCTAATAATTTTGCACTTTAACTAAAGTAGTACATAAGGTCTGTGGATTCTAATGTACTTCTGTGCAAACTCAAGTAGTTGATTTAATTAAAGCTGTTTAACAAGGTATAGTCTGTAGTGGCCATTCACACTACATTCAAATGTACTCACACATTCCTGTCACACATTGAATAAAAACTACTTTTTTGGTGAAGTGAGAAATCTGAACCCAGAAGGCTAGAAAGAAAATACTTCTCAAAATGTTCATCAGGGGTACTCCATTTGAATACAAGCGCTCATTTTGAATGTTATTGAATGGTTACAATAAAAACTATTAACAAAATAATTTCTGTGGTTTAGTAGGAAGATTTTATTAAACAGAGTTAGCTCCTATGCAAAGGTGTTCTTTTTAGAGCTATTTTTTTTTTATGAGCACAGTAAGCTTTGGGGGGAAAATTTCCTTATAATTTCTTACCACTTCTAAAAGAGATTATTTTATAATCCCTTGGACCTGATCTTATAGACCAAGAGGATATAATCTTGCATTAAAATCAGGAGTCTTTAATACATATGGTTATTTAAACTTCATTTGAATATTTCCAGTGATAAACTCACTTCTTCAAGCTGTTCATCATTTTAGTTATTATTCAGCCATGGTTACAGTAAACTTCTCACACTGAACCGAAATCTTTTGCCAATCATTTTTCCTTGCCCAACCTTAAGAGCAACACGAAACAACAAAACAACTCTATTGACATCCTAATGTTACTGCAGTTTATTACAGCAGGACAGCTTTACCTTAAATTCTTTCCCTCCATGTCCTAATCTCCAACTCCACAGAATGCCATTAATAATTAACAGAAAATTTCTGCCTTATTTTGACCTTTTGAAACTGACAATATCCAACCTTGTAAACCAGTCAATAAATTCCAGAAAGTGTACTAGAGGAGAAGGTTCTCAAATACAAGAAGTTTGCCACAGATGGCTTTTTGCACTCCATTGACTGTTAGCTTTATCAGTGCTACTGTGTTTGCCCTAGTTTCCAAGAAAAGTGAGATTGGAACGTGTGATTTCTTCAATGTGATTTTGATGGTATTTGAATTGGTCCCTCATTATAAAATGTTGCTTAAGAATGCCTTTGTCCCTCAATTCTGACTCTTCTGACCTCAGTAATACTTGGAGTTTTCCACCTGAAAGATACAGAGCACACCAGCTTCCTCTACAGGCAATTTTGACCGTATCAGGCATTTTCATCTTCATATCTAACAAATCCTAAAAAAGAATCTTTTTAAAAAGAAGAAAATCCTCCCTAGCCTATATCTGACCACCACCACCCTTCACTCTAAATTATAAAACAGAAATTCCTACCCTGGATTAGTCAACTCTTCCACAGAATGGTAACTGTTAAGGAAGTGAGGACATGTTGGGGGTAAAATGGCATGGCAGCCACTGCCATCACCTGATAAATTATGAAAAGTTAAAATCACTAATCTCAGCACAGAAATGAGCCAATTATAGACTTCTTAAAATTTTTTGAAAGATATAAGGTGTTAGAAAATTTTCTAGATTTATTTGCATATATGAAGTATCAGAGAAGAAAAGCACTGACTACCTTCCATGTGTCCACCCCATTACATATGTAATAGGTGTTTTGAACAAGTGGGTTTAAGGAGCAATAGAAACTCAACTCCTCCTGTGCCAGCTAGCTCTTCCCAGTCACCTGAATGAACTGAAGTACATATTCTATGATATATTTTTTTTTTGGTTCACTCTCACATAAAAGATCCTCTGGTCCTTCTGAAACTCAAAATAACTACCTCATAACAGTCACAAGACTACCTGCTAGTGCTTAATCGTCTAAAATATGTAAAGTTGCTGAAAGTTGAAACCATTCCCCCACATAAGGCCTGCTTCAGTCCTGTTGCCTGTGGTAGGGAGACATGTACACTTCCTTTGTCTCTGCCTGCTCTCCTCCTCTCCTTCCTCCCACTCTCTAGGCTGCTTTTGGCTGCTCACACACAAGGAAGGCAGAAGCTAGCAGGAGAGGTAAGCAGCAGGAAGAACTCATTCAGTGGGCAGCTTTCTGAGCTAGTGTTATTCCATGGTTATGGGAGGTGTTCAGTGTTGACATTTTCTCTTTGTGGCTTCTTTGGAGATCTCTTTCCCGTGATCCCTGGGGAACTTTTGTATACAGCTGGTACCTTAAATCTTTCCTTTGGCCCTCTGATTTTCAAACGGTCTGTCTGCACAGAGGTGTCTTATTGCTGGCGGACCTGGTGCTCTTTAGAAAATCCTTTTATTTGGGGGAAGGGAGAGGGGAGACAGAACATTTAAGACAATTCCAGACCAGCTTCCTCTCCTCCTGTATTGACATCATGCCCATAAGCCACAGGACAGCGTACTACTCACAGACCTTTTGTTGCCCCATGCAACTGAATCAGCCCCTCACTCATTAGATTTCTCTAGTCTGAATCAGATACCTGTCCACTGTACTCTAAACTCTGAGAAAAACCTGTCAATACCTGAATGTTTTCCTTGAAGTTGCTCTAAGCTTGAAGTAGGGGGAAGCAATTTTCATCATTCCTCCAAAACCACCACACTGCCAACTTTCTCCAAAAAATATTTTGCCTAATTTTTATCTGTTCCCTCCTCTGAATTCCTGGCTTTCCCTAAAGGGTCTGGAGGTGGGTAATGGAGCAAGCATGACAACACTCACTCACACACCTCCTGCGAAGTCCCATGTTAGTGGGGCTAGCTCTTCTCTTCGGAAGTTGGATGTACTCTCCATTTATTGTTGTTTTTGTTTCTTTCAAGGCCTTAGTTAAAACTGAACTAAAGAAGGGAGGGACAACATATCCCATTTTAGCATTCTTATACAGATGGGACCTAAGAGTATGACTGCCATATCAATAGGTTTTGACTCAGTAGTTGGCATACGTCATTTGACTCATCTACTTTCAGTGTTAGTTCACTCTTTTTTCCTACTGTTTGTTGAAATTTGTAGCATACCAAAAAATTCTGATCCATTTTGGTAATGGATCAAAGGTACCAAAAATAGAATTGTATATAGATATTAAGAAAAATGCTACTTTCATCATGATTAAATCATGTGAAGGACACCATTATACATATGCATTTAAAGTAACAGTCATTAAAAGAGAACAGATACAAACTTTTCTGGTTTTGCTTCCTAGGACGAGATTATGAGAAGCATAAAGTTTGCAAGGAATTCAATCTTCTGGGAAAAGATGACTTCACATCTTTGTAAGTATGAGGTATTCACTCACTCTCTTGGTTACTTGACCTTGAAAGAAACTGTGTGTGTGATCATTTCAGTTCAGCCTGGAGAGCTGCACTGATATCTGCCAAGGTTAGGAGGATGGAGCCCAGAGACAACATGGGCAGTAATGTCAGGCAACTGGAGGCCATCCAAAGGTCCCAGGTGAACTGTCATTATTATGGCTTAAGAATTTGTTAGCAGCGCGTTTAGTAATAAGCTAAAAGAGAATAAATGAGTATAGTTTTCTAAGGTAAATTAAAATACAAATAGTACATGCTAGGACTGGCGAACAAAGACAACAAGGTACAGAACAGGTTCATTTGGGGAGGTTTAAGAGAGAAAAGAACATAAGACTAGTTGGATGGAACCCTTAAGTCCAATTTCTGCTTTACAATTTAAACTTACCTAGGACAAAAACCACATAATATTTTCATTATATGTGCTGTAGTTCTTTCAAAAAAACTGAACAGATTTTATATTTTAATGTGTGCACATGTGAAAAAAATAATTCTAATTAATATATTGACTTTATATTTCCCCTAAGATCAATGGTCCTATATAGCAGAAAATTTCGCAGTGGCACATTCGAACAGATCAGTCGTCTTGTAAAGGAAGTCGTCTCCTTGACAGAAGCCTGCTGTGTTGAAGGGGCTGACCCTGACTGCTATGACAACAGGGTAGGTTTACTTTGTCTTCCCATGTTTATAGTAGTGGCACATAGAAGGAATCCAAGATAGGCCTTTGTGCTGTCTTGGGGAAATCCTAGACAGCAACTCCACCTCCTCAAATTTTAGGGAAAATATGAAGCCTATTATCCCTAGAGCATAGATTTATTCTAGCATATGCAATCAATTTTACCCATTAGTTCTACGGGATCAAATGAGAGAAAGCAAGGGCATTTATCAACCCATAAACCTCCTGAAATAATTCCAGTGGGTTCTGTGTATCTCAGAAGCCTACTCACATATTTACCACATCAAACCTGGTACTGACTGCCCCAGAAAAATTTAGTTTTAGTCTCAAATTAATTTAGGGTTCAAAGGTTTTTATATATTATAAGTATTTTATATATATGCTTATATATGAGGACTAGCCATAAAAAAATCTAGCCAATAAATGCTTTCCTATATTTTTTATATTACATGGCTGGATACTTTCTGGAAGCCCTCATATATGCTTTTATATATATTTTATATATATATATATATATATATATATATATATAATATATATATGTTTATATATGTATATATATGATTACATGTGTTTATATATAATTATATATGTTTATATATATGATTATATATATATGTTTACACACACACACACACACACACACACACACACACACAGGTTCTGTGTTTTCTCCCCTGAAGTATATATGCAGAAATTAAAACGCTGCAATGACAGGGTTAAAAATATAGACTGAAATCTAGCCAAAAAAATTAAAAACACTGGTGATTCTACCAATTTACTAATGCAGTCATCAGGCCTAATGCAAATGACATTTAGATGCATCTTGATAAAGTCCTCTACAAGTCAAATGTCTCCGTGTTCAAGCTTACAGCAGTTAACCTGCAGAAACAATGCTCCAAAAATCTGAATAGAATACGTATATTCTATACAATGATTATTCTTACTCAACAATTGCTTTGTATTACTCTTATTTACTTTCTAAGAATTTTGTAATTGTTTTCTCCCATCACTAAGTTTATGAACAACCATTATTTCAAACCTGACCTTCTGAATCAAACTGCCAATCATAATCAAAATAACAGGATGCCTTTTTATTTTATTTAATATATTTGCTAAGCAATCCATTGATCAGAGATAATAAGCTGTAGGATTGTGGAGACAGATCATAAGAGAACAGAGTTGGCACTCACATTTTTTGCACACTCTTCCTCCAGCTAGTTTAAAGCATTCATAATGTGTTGCCAACTTTTTAAATGCCTTTTTGAAAGGAGGTAATAAAAAAGGTAAAGCAGGAAAGTTGCCAAAGAAAGAAATGGAAAGGAAAAGGGACATTCACTGGAAAGCAATGTAAGGATAAAAAAGAGTTCAAAGAATTCTTAAGTTCTGAAAGTTTGATGAAGGTAGTTGTGGGAGATAAGATGTTTACTTTTGATTTAAATAACTAATTCATCACATTGTTTTTCTTCATTAGTAGGAAAGACTTTTAGAAGTTTTCCCTCAAAAAGATAATTAACTGTAAAGTATAAGGACATCAAAGTACTTTTTTCCAAGATGAGTATTTCTATTCTACATTTTTATTCTAAATTCTTTCCTAAAACAACATTCTATTGCTGTCATTGTATTGGTGGTACAATTACCATAGGCTTAGTCTGCCCACATGTATCAATGTATTAGTGCTGAGGCAGTAGATTAAGTTGTACCAGTGGTTTTCAACCCATGCTACACATTGGAATAAGCTTTGGGAAAAACAGATCTCCAGGCTTCACCTTCAACCTACTGAATCAGAATTTCTACAGTGTGCAGCCCATGCATTTCTATTTTCATACACACTATGAAATATTCTGATACAAAAGCAGGCTCAAGAACCACTGGATAAGAGAATATAAGCCAATGTAAAAGACTAAAGCAGTCAAGAGGTCTAAGAGTCTGTTCCTGTAATAAAGGGAGAGTAGGGCAGAAGGAGGTCAGATCCTCATTCTTCATGAGGTATTTGCAGGAGAAACAGGATATCATATCAGAGCTTTATATGACCTCTTTTTTCTTCAGAGCAATTAATAGCCTCATGAAGACTCGGCTAGAGGATAACGCTTTTTAATGTTACAATCAAACAGTCCACTCAGTAATGAAGGTTCTACTTTTGTCCTACTCTGAGAGTGTCATGTGTTAACATAAATAAAACCTTGTACTTTTCTATGACTATGATTATGCAACTTGCCATGTAGACAAATCATCTCATGAAGACTTTGGCATGAACAGTTTGTTACTAAAGAGAATTTTTAAATTTAAGACTAAAGATGTTACACTGAATGGAGAACTACAAGTCTGGAAACTTGTGAATACCTCCATGAGTTTACCTGTTTTTCTTCCCTCATTATAGACCTCAGCATTGTCTGCTAAGTCCTGTGAAAGTGACTCTCCATTCCCAGTGCACTCCGGAACTGCTGAGTGTTGTACTAAAGAGGGCCTCGAAAGAAAGCTCTGTATGGCTGCCCTGAAGCATCAGCCACAAGAATTTCCTACCTACGTAGAGCCAACGAATGATGAAATCTGTGAGGCATTCAGGAAAGATCCCAAGGAATTTGCTGACCAGTAAGCTGCTTTCATCAGAATCAGAACTTTAGGGCATAAAATACCAGAAATGTATCTAATCTAACTCCCTATTTATTACAAACATCTATTCTACAGCATCCTTGACAAGGTTCAATAACAAGGACTTGACTTTCACTTAAGGCAACCAGTCTCTGTCCAGTCCTGATTAGTGTAAAGGTCTTTCTCAGACAGAGATGAGACCAGCTTTCTCAAACGCCCACACAACTTGTATCTATTATCTGAAGCAGCATCACTTGGATTCCCTGTCCTCATGACACATTTTCAAATATTTGGCAGCAGCTATTATGACTCCCCTTAACCGAGGAATCTTTGCATATTCCATCAGATAGAATTTTATTGCTGTGTGCATTTTTAATTCTTAATTTCCAATAAATTATGAGAAATGTCATTCAAACTGGTTTTAAAAGTATGAAATCAAGTTCACAATTTTACAAAAATTAGTTGACTTGCCCATTCCTATATATTTTCAAAGTGGATTTTGCCTAAGATTTCAGAGTCAATCAATATTAATAAGCAACCATGCACCTGAGACATTTAGTTAAGAAAGGTACATATGGCTCTTCCTCTCAAGTAATCCCCAAGGAAATTTAGGAAAGAACCTCTTTTTGTTTAACAGAAATGTTGATTAAAAGTGACTGGTATTATAACCCTTTCTGTAAATCCTTAGCACTTTTTTGATATTAAAACTTTAACTTGATATGCATCTTTTCTCCATCAAAATACTTATGAAAAATATTTTGTTTTCTAAAAATGTTTTGATCAATGCTGCTATTTTTCTTCCCCACAGATTTATGTATGAATATTCCATTAATTACGGTCAAGCTCCTCTGCCACTTTTAGTCGGTTACGCCAAAAGTTATCTTTCTATGGTAGGGTCCTGTTGTACCTCCCCAAATCCAAATGTATGCTTTTTGAAAGAGGTAGGTGTCATTTATTACATAGTTATGTTATTTTTGTTCCTTCTGTTAATGCTATTCTTGTTTTAAAAAATGGTAGAATTTAAGATTCTAGAATCAATAAGTCTCATAATATGTCTCTTTTGCATTTATTTTGTTAATTGGAAAAACAAACATACCACCACCTCTGAAAAAGAAATATCAATAAATTTCTTTGGTCAGAATTCAGTTTTGTAGTCATCAAAAAAATGTCATGATATTTTGCATCTCTGTGACTTTTTTTTTTTAAATTGTAGTTGACATTCAATGTTATAAAGTAGTTTCAGGTGCATAAAGTAGTGGTTAGACATTTATATAATTTATGAGGTGATCCCCCAGGAAGTTCAGCACCTACCTGCAGAGGAAATATAGTCAATAATATTGTAATAATTGTACAATGTCATATGGGTAATAGATTTATTGGGGTGATCATTTTATGAGATATATAAATGTCTAAATCACTATGTAGTTTTGTACACCTAAAACTAATACATTGCATGTCCACAGTAATTGAAATTTTTTAATTAAAGATATTTAATTTTAAAAGTCATGATATTAATAGTCTATTTTTGCTATTCCTACACACTGCTTTCAATGGATCTTAATCATCTAATGAAATTCTCTAACTTATTTTTTAGAGACTCCAGATTAAACATTTATCGCTTCTCACCACTATGTCAAATAGAATCTGTTCACAATATGTCGCTTATGGAAAGGAGAAATCAAGGCTCAGGTAAAGATCAAGCATCATTAGTATGGTTAGCTCTTTGGTTCTGTACTATCTATCCATATTAGGATTCTCTAAGAAAATGTTTGTAATAGAAGACAGGCTAGAGTCTTATGCTTCAATAATTTTCAAAAATAAAGCCCAGTATTTTTTTGTTTTCTCAACATAGAATATAAACAATAAGAAACAAGGCTGTGTTGTAAACCATGAGATTTATTTTTGAATCAACCTTTTCCATATATTCATGTGAAAACATTAATAGACCACTAGAAATAATTTTTTCAACATTCATATTAGCATATATCACAAATACAAAAGCAAAAACAAATTATTTTTTTCATCAACTCTTACTTGCTTTGCCCATTTTTTTTCTCGAGATGGATTCTTATTTGTTATATGAAGCTATGTGCTATATAACATGTATCTCTCTTAAGCTTTTTGAATTTATACTAATTATTTAGATACCTTATTTGTAACCTTCACTTTGCATGGTTTTTTTGTTTGCTTTTTTGTTTTGGTATGGCTACTGTTAATTGGATTTTTAATTTTGGCAGTTTCTATGTTTGTACTTCTCTCAAATCTCTTCAACATCTGGATTTGCCAGGTTTATCTTTTCAGCATTTACAGTCTGTTAGTTCCTTCTACTCTGATCCACAAATATTTTTCTTTTAAGGGAATAAAGAATCTTTTTCATATTTGCACCAGATCCTAAGCTTTCCTACTAAGAACAGAAACTACTTGCATTAGTACTTGAATCTTTAATTTGAGTAGTTCTAATACTAAATCGCATTTTCTCTTCACTTTAATTTTACTTTCACATTAAGATAGTAGTGTAGTTAGCAAGTAGAGCATAGAAATTTATAATATAAAACCATCTAATTTATACTTACATTAGTGTCTAGCAATTCATCCCAAGGAAACAGCATTAAGTGTAAAGATTTTAGCTATAAACATTGCTGCTATTTTTTAAATATGAAAAAATATTAGAGACTTCCTAAGTGTTCCCTGACTAGAGCATCCTTAAATTAATTATGAGAGAATACTATACAGTTAGTTATAATTATATTGTAAAGGGATATTTAATGGTAACTATGTAACACTGACAAAAGAAATTGAAGATATAAAATAAATAGGACGACATTCTATGCTCATGAATTGGAAGAATTGGTATTGTCAAAAGGTCTATATTATCCAAAGCAATTTACAGATTCAGTGCCATTTCTATCATACACTAATGACAATTTTTTGCAGAAATAGCCATAAAGCACCCTAAATTTATATGGAATATCAAGGGACTCCATATTGCCAAAACAATCTTGAAAAAAAAAGAACAAAGTTAGAGGCTTCCTATTTTCTGATTTCAAAACATACTACAAAGCAAAAACAATCAAGATGTTGTGGTCCTAGCATAAAAATATATACAGACCAATGGAACAGAACAGAGAGCTCAGAAACAATCCCTTATGTATGGCTAAATGGTTTTTGACAAGGATGACAAGACTACACAATGTAAAAAGAGCAGTCTCTTCAACAAATGGTGCTGGAAGATTGATAACTACTTGCAAAAGAATAGAGTTGAATTTTCACTTTATGCCATATACTAAAATTAACTTAAAATATATTATATAATTAGATTAAAGACCTAAACATAAGACCTAAAACTATACATTTCTAGAAGAAAACATAGGGGAAAAGCTTCAGGACACAGGATTTGGCAATAATTTCTTGAGAGTATCACCAAAGCATTGGCAACAAAAGCAGAAATAGACAAATGAGACTACACTTTGTGCATCAAAGGAAACAATGCAGAGAGAGAAAATGTAATCTATGGGAGAAAATATTTGCAAATATATCTAATTAGAGTTTATACCCAGAATGCATAAAAAACTTTCACAATTCAACAATAAAACCAATGACCTGATTTAAAAAATTGAATATAAAATTTTCCAAATGGTCAAGTATATGAAATGATGCCCAAACCCAATATCACTAAAAGAAATATTAATATAGTAAACTCTGAGTTAACTGGTACCCATAGGGGTTGGTAGATGCCAGATACACGTACATAGACTCTCAGTTAACAAGCACCCACACCAGGTAACTGTAGTATTATTTCTTTGATATTTTTACCAGTTGCTTGAGTTCTGGTTAGTGGAGAGTCTACTGCACAAATCAAAATCACAATACCATTTCACACCCCTTTTGATGGCTACTACCAGAAGTATAGCAAAACTGTCAGTGAGAATGTAAAGAAATGGGAATCCTTGTGCACTGCTGATAGAAATATAAGATGGTGAAGTCATTATAGAAAAGAGTACATAGGTTTCTCAAAAATATTAGAATTACCATAAGATCCAGCAATGCCACTTTTGCACATATAGTCTTAGGAATTCAAAGCAGGATATATCAGAGATATTTTCACACTCATGGTCATTATAACATTATTCATAATAGCCAAGATTTAAAAGCAATCCAAATTTCCATTGGCAGGTGAATAGATAAAGAAAATGTGGTATTCACATACAAATGAAATATTATGCAACCTTGGCCCTCAGAAGCGTGGTGGTGTGAGGGTCGCCTTCATCTCTCACCTTGAAGTTATACGTTGAACAGCTATAATTCAACAATGTATTACCTGTGTAACACATAAACGCATTATAGAGATCTGTGTGTAGAAACATTAGAATAGATCTGAGAAGCCAGGCTGGGCAGTGCAAGAGAAAACAAAATGTTCCAGTGCCATCTACTGTAAAGCAAAAGATAGACCTCTTTTTACCAACCTGATGCGCAATTCACTGTCACATGCCTAGACAGGGAAAGAATCCATCAAATACAATGAACAACGAAAGTAACAAGGCAACTTAGAAAGAAAATAAAAAATCCGCAGAAAATGAACTTAAAGACATGTAAATATGTGACTTAAATGACAGAGAATTCAAGATTGCAGTTCTGAAAAAACTCAGTGAGATGCAAGATAACTCTGATAAGCAGTTTAGTGAACTCAGAAATAAAATCAATGAATAAAATGAGTGCTTTACCAAAGCAATGAAAAGTTTTAAAAAGAACCAAGTAGAAATTCTGCAGCTAAAGAACTCAATAAAATAGATGAAGAATAATATAGCAAGCATAGAAAATAGAGCTGACTAGATGGAAGAAAGAATTAGTGATACTAAAGATAGAAATCTAGAAATAACAGATGGAAGAAGAGAGAGATTTGAGGGTTAAAATAAATGAAAGAACTCTATAAGAACTATGTGACCCCATCAGAAAGAGCAGCATTAGTATAATGGTTATACCAAAAGGAGAAGAGAGGGAGAAGGACACAGACAGTTTATTCAAACAAATAGTCAATAAGAACTTCCGAAACCTATAGAAAGAACTGGTTCCCTGAACCCAAGAAGGAAACAGAACACCAATTATCTCAATCAAAAAAGGCCATCTTCAAGGCAAATTATACTAAAACTGACAAAAATTAATGACAAAGAAAATTCTTATGACAGCCAAGGGAAAGAAAATGGTAAATTATAAAGTAACCTTGTCTAACCTGCAGCCCACAGGCCACATGCAACCCAGGACAGCTTTGAATGTGGCCCAACACAAATTCGTAAACTTTCTTAAAACATTTTGAGATTTTTGGGCACAATATTTAAAAACTCATCAGCTATCATGTGTGGCCCAAGATAATTCTTCCAATGTGGCCCAGGAAACCAAAAGATTGGACACCTCTGCTCTAAAGAAAAGCTCATTGGATCATCAGATTTTTCAGCAAAAACTCTAGAAGCTAGGAGAGTGGAATCACAAATTCAAACCATTGAAAGAGAGAAACTGCCAGTCCAGAATAATATATCCAGCAAAGTTATCCTTTAGCTATGAAGGAGTAATAAAATATAGAAGCTGAGGGCATTTGCCACCACAAGATCTGCATTACAGGAAATACTGAAGGGGGGTGTTCTATCTGAAATGAAAAAATGAAAGTGTATAAAACTATGAGCGAGATGACTAACAGACAAAAGCATGAAATGGCAACCTCTACACAGAATAAGGCACTATACACTTAAATATAATGTAAAGGGTAAAGGAGATAGAAACACAAAAGAGAAAAAGAGGACACTTAGGTACTGCAACTCGAAAATGAACTCACAGCATAAATAGGGATAATTTGTGACAACAAAATCATAAAAAGGGATGGGGTAAAGATCTGAAGCTATGGTAACCACTCAAAAAGAAAATCTAGAACTTAGATACATAACATTAAAAAAAAGAGAAAACAGATGAAAAAAATCATAGACCACCAAATTAAAATAACAGACAGAACACAAAAGCAAAGAAACAATGAAGAGACTGAGCTAGCAGAAAACAAAAGATAAAATGGCTATAGGAAATCCTCATATATCAATAATTACCTAAATGTAAATATATTGAACTGAACAACAACAACAACAAAAGGCATAGAATAGCAGATTAAATCAAACACAAAATCCAACGATATGCTGACTCCAAGAGTCACATCTTAGCTACAATGACAAATGTATATAGAATAAAAGTGTGGAAAACGATGCTCCAAGTAAATGGCATTCAGAGAAAAGCAGATGTAGTTCTACTTATATCTGACAAAATAGACTTCAAGATAAAAAAAAAGGTAAAAAGAAACAAAGATAAACATGTCATAATGATAAAAGGGACAATACAACAAGAAGACACAACACTTATCAATATGTATGCTCCCATCGGAGAACACCAAAATGTATAAAGCAACTACTAACAGAACTAAAGAGAGAAACTGGTAAAAACACAATCATAGCAGGGGACCTAAGTACCCCATTGACAGCTATGGATAGATCATCCAAACAGAAAATCAATAAAGAAATGTCAACCTTAAATGACACATTAGAAATCATAGGCACAATTGACATTACCAAGGCCTTCATCTCAGAACACCAGATTATACCTTCTTCTCTAGTGTACATGGAACATTCTTAAGAATAGGCCATATATTAGGACAAAAAACTAGCTTCAACCAATTTAAGATGGAAATCATGCAGAGCATATTCTCCAACGACAATGCTTTGAAATTGGAGATCAACTGAAAAAAGAAAGTGGCGAAAACAACAAATATGTGAAGATTAAACAACATGCTACTAAAGAATGACTGGGTCAAACAATAAAAGGAGACCTTAAAAGATCCATAGAAACAAATGAGAATGGAAGCACAATATATCAAAACTTTTGGAATTCTGCAAAAGCAGTCGTAAGAGGAATGTTTATATCATTACAGGCCTATCTCAAGAAACATGAAAAATCCCAAATAAACAACCTAACATTACATCTTAAAAAACTAGAAAAATAAGAACAAATGATGCCCAACATCAGTATAAGAAAGAAAATGTAAAATTAGAGCAGAATTAAATGAAGTAGAGAACAAAAAGACAAGAGAAAAAAAATTAATGCAAGAAAGGGATGGTTTTTTGAAGAGATTAATAAAATTGACAAACCCTGGTTAGATTATCTAAGGAAAAGAGAAAAAGACACAAATAAACAAAATCAGAAAAGAGGAGAAGTTACAATGATATGACAGAAATACAAAAGATTACACAAGAATACTATGAAACACAATATGCCATCAAATTCTATAACCTAGGAGAAATGGACAAGTTCTTAGAAATATATAACTTCCTAGGGAGAATCACAAAGAACTAGAGATCTAAGTAGACTCATCAACAGGAAGAAAATTAAAACAATCATCAAAACCTCCCCCAAAGCAAAAGTATAGGACCTGATGCCATCACTAGTGAATTCTACAAAACATTCAAAGACAATTTAACACCTGTCCTTCTCAAACCCTTCCAAAAAAATTGAAGAAGAGGCAATACTTTCCAACTTATTTTATGAGGCCAACATTACCCTGATACCAAAACTTGGTAAAGATAACACAAAAAAGAACACTACAACCACTATCTCTAATGAATACAGATGCAAAACTCCTAAACAAAAATACTAGCAAATCAAATACAACAATACATTAAAAGATTATACATCACAATTAAGTGGGGTTTATTCCAGGGGTGCAGGATGTTTCAACCTATGCATCAATCCATGAAATACACCACATAAACCACATAAAGAATTAAAATCATATGATTATATCAACAGATGCAGAAAAAGCATTTCACAAGGTACATCTATTAATGATTAAAACACTTAATAAAATGGGTATAGAAGGAAAGTACCTCAACATAATAAAGGCCATATATGGCAAACCCTCAGCTAATATTATACTGAATGGTGAAAAACTGAGTGTTTTTTTCTAAGATCAGGAACAAGATAAGGATTCTCCTTCTCACTATTGTTATTAAAATAATGGTGGAAGTCTTTGCTAGAGCAATCAGGGAAGAGAAAAAAATAAAAAGGCATCCAAATTGGAAATGAAGAAGTCAAATTGCCACTTTTTGCAGATGACATGATTCTTTATATAAACAACTCTAAGGACTTCACTAAAAACCTATTAGAAACAAGAAACAAATACAGTAAAGTTGAAGGATACAAAATCAATGTACAAAAATCCATGGCATTCCTATATACTAACAATGATATTTCAGAAAAAAAGAAATGAAAAAAATTCCTTTTGCAATTGCAACAAAAACAATAAAAAAACAATACAAAAATTTAAAAATCCAACTAAAAATGGGCAGAGGACCTGAACAGACCCTTCTCCCAAGCTAACAGATATGTGAAAAGATGTTCAACCTCACTATCTATTAGGGAAATACAAATCAAAACCACAATGTGATATCATCTCACACCTGATAATGGCTATTACCTAGACTTCAAGTCATAACAAGTGTTGGAGAGACTGGGGAGATTAAACAAAAACAAACCCTCCTATACTGCTGGTAGAAATAGAAATTGATATAGCCACTATGGAAAACAGTATAGAGGTTCCTCAAAAAATTAATAGAATTACCATATGACCCAGCAATCCTTCTTCTGAGTATCTACCCAAACAATCTGAAAGCATTTATTCATAAAGATATATGTACCCCTATGTTCATTCCAGCATTATTCATAGTGGCTGAGACATGGAAACAACTGAAGTGTTCTTCAATAGATGAATGGATAAAAAAGCTATGATACATATACACGATAGAATATATTACTGGAAATAAGAATATTACTTGGAATAAGAAAAGGTGAATACTGTTATTGGCAACAGCATAGATAGATATTGAGATTATCATGCTAAATTGAAATAAGTCAGAGAGAAAAAGTTGAGAATCACATGATTTCATTCATATGTGGGATATAAATCTGAAAGCAACAAATAAGCAAAAACTCAGAGACAGACAATAGTTCAGTGTTTGTCAGAGAAAAAGAGGGGTAAAGGGAATGTAGAAGAGTGTTAAAGGGGTCCAATACATGGTGATGAAATGAGATTTGAGTTTGGGTGATGAACATACAATGCAATATATAGACGATGTATGGCAGAATTGTACACTTGAAACCTATATAATTTTATTAACCAATGACATCCTAATAAATTGAGTTAAAAAAATAAACTCCTGTTAAAGGATTTTAAAAAGAATATTATGCAGCATTAAAGAAGAAGAAAATCGGGAGTTCCCTGATGGTGTAGCGGCTTAGGGCTTCAGTGCTGGCGCTGTCAGTGCTGTGGCCTGGGTTCGATTCCCAGTCAGGGAGCTACCCACACACCAAAAAAAAGCAAAAAAAAAAAAAAAAAAAAAAAAAAAAAAAAAAAAAAAAAAAAAAAAAAAAAAAAAAAAAAAAAAAAAAAAGGAAGAAGAAAATCTTGTTACATACTAGAACATGGATAAACCTTGAGGACATTATATGAAATAAAATACAAGCACAAAAGGACAAATACTATTTAATTCCAGTCATCTGGAATATCCGAAGTAATCAAAATCACAAAAACAGAAAGTAAAAATGTGGTTGCCAGGGTAGGGGTGAAAATCAGTGTTTAATAGTCATAGAGCTTTAATTTACAAAACAAAAACATTTTATTGATCTATTACACCATGAATTTACTTCATATTATTGAACTGTATGCTTGAAACTAAGATAGTAAATTTAATGTTATGTGTTTTACTACAATAAAGAATATTTAATGACATAGAAAATATTCCTGGTATAGTAAGTGAAAGGTAAATATGTCAATAGTACATCACAGCATCATTTTTTATAAAATACTTAATACATTGTGAAGCTTATAAAACACTAAGGGTTTCACACCAAACATCAACATGTATTAACTCTGTGGTTTAGGGCTATACGTCTTCATCACTTCTTTTTTTTTTTTTGCTTTTTGGTATGTGGGTAGCTCCCTGGCTGGGAACAGTACTTATTTTATTTAAGTTTTGTACTATAATTTCTAAGTCAATTTTTAAAAACATTTACAATGATTGTGATGAGCCCCAAAAACACAACATTGGCCTTATGAATAGAGAGACTTCCTTTTTTACCATGTTAGATCTAACATTTTAAACATTTGCTTCAACTATGTAGATCTGGCCAGACAGCAGCTATATATGAGTACTGAAAATTTGAAAAGATTCACTGGGGATGGTTGGATTTTGAGTAGCAGCTTCAGCATATAGGATCCATCACATAGCAGATGTGCTTCATGTAGTTGTTGGAGATAGAGTTGGAACTGTTCTATCATTGCTCCAGACTGCGTGTTCATAATGAAACCAAGAGAACTAAGAATCTGGGTAAGCTAACAAATTATTTTCTAACTGTTTAGCCAAATCATAAAATTAACCCAGAAAGCACCTACTGCTAATCTGGAGGATGTTTTGCCACTAGCTGAAGATATTACCACAATCCTCTCCCAGTGCTGTGAGTCTACCTCCGAGGACTGCATGGCCAAAGAGGTAAGAGAGTCATCATCATCGTCATCATGTGCCGTGCACTAAGTAGCAGGCACTGTTCTAAGCTGCTTTTTACATGTATCATCTCAATAATCTTCACATGTATCCTATGAAGTGTTAAGTGTTTTGTTAACTCCATTTTACAGATGAAGAAGCAGGTTAGCAAGGATCAATAATTTTTAACTCACGCAACTAGTAAGTGGCAAAGCCCACACACAGGGACGAGATTCTCCAATTCCCAAGAATTCAGTCCACCTGCAGAGCCCAATACTATATCTATCTACCTAGATATACCATATTTTATTTAACCATTCCTCTATTATTGAGTCTAGGCCGATTCAGTTTGCCCTTAATAGCCTTACAGGTAATCTATTCTTCACTGTAATTGTTTTCTGAAGATAAATTCATGGAAGTCAAATTGTACATTTTAAGGCTTTTAGTACATACTGACAAATTGCCCTCCAAAAATATTCTACCAATTGGCTTTCTAAGAATATTCACACCGACTTTTATATACACTTTGCCAGGGCTAGTAATCCTATGTAAACTTTTCTTAACTTTTTTTTTTTTTGGATTAAATCACAGAAATGTATTTTCTCACAGTTCTGAAAGCTACAAGTCCCAAGATCAAGGTGCCAGCAGTACTGATTTCTTCTGAAGCTTCTGTCCTTTTCTTGTAGATGGTCATCTTCTTTGTGTCTTCATATGATCTTCCCTCTATAACTGTCTAGGTCCAAATTTTTTTCTTAATAAGATTATCAGTCATGTTGGATCAGGGCCACTCTAAACACCTCATTTTAACTTAATTACCCCTTTAAAGGGAACTTTCTGACTTTTAATTGGACCTACCAGGAAACTAACAATGCACAAAATCACAATTACTTTTGTAGCTTCCTGAACACACAGTAAAAATCTGTGACAACTTATCCACAAAGAGTACTAAGTTTACAGACTGTTGTCAAGAGAAAACACCCATGGACATTTTCACGTGCGTTTACTTCACACCAGCTGCTCAACCATTCGAGGTGTCAGAAGTCGAGCTACCCAGAAGTACAGACATATGTGGTGAAGGACACACCCAAGCCATGGATAAGTAAATAGATTTAATCTCATTTTCTTCTTGACAGTATCAATATTTACTAGCATTAAATAACAAAGAAATTAGATGGGGGAGAAATGGTAAAGCTTCATCTATTTTCATCCAGCTAAGAAAAGAATTAAGATAAATACACATGAGTTGCATACATGATGAGTAGTATATGCATCCTCATGGCATAAAAGTATTTCACAAGTAGGTTGACTTAACAGGTCAAAATATCATTTATTAATATCAGAATGTAGAATTTTGACTGCATTGAAACTCTATATTCATCTACTGTTTTTATAAATGCATAGACAATAATGCGATAAGACAATTAAAGAATTGACACAAATCTATTTGCACAGAAAAGCCCCTTAAATTACGTACTTGATGCTTTCTATAGAGTTAATTGTATTATAGTTACATAAAATATAATTTCATATGCATCTGAAGTATATATGTATTTATAATATAGTATACAAATGTGTATATATAGTATGCAAAGAACTTTAATTCAGTATTAACTAGTCACAATAACTTCAAAGCAATTATTAACTTGGATTTCAATGAGAATTTTTTCATCTTAAACATGTTGATTTGGATTCAGTTTTAGCTAAATGTTTTATTTTTAATTAAAGATGCAGAAACCAGGGCCTCTGCCTTTGTTGTAGATGTCAAATTTTGAGACACTGCACATATACACAAATATATCCATGCATGGTAAAGTGTATCATCTCCTTTCTCCCTGATGCTAGGTATACATTTGAACTAAGTAGGAGGACTCATATTCCAGAAGTATTCCTCAGTAAAATACTTGAGCCAACCCTGAAAAACCTTGAAGAATGCTGTGACTCTCAAGATTCTGCTGCCTGTTTTGATGCTAAGGTACAATTTGCTAGATTTCTTCATCAACCCTGGTCAAGATCAAACGTGAGCAAACTGTAGCTTATCTGGACTGGTGCCTCTTTTTGTATGGTCTGTGAGCTAAAATAGTATTAAATTTTTAAATGGCTTTAAAAAATTAGCATTTCACAACATTAAAATCATATGAAATTCAAATTTCAGTGTTCATACATAAGCCAGCTGCTCATTGTTTATGGCTGCTTTTGTGCCAAATGACAGAGTTGGGTAGTTACAACAGAGACTTTACAACAGAAACTATATATGGCCTTAAAAGAAGCCTAAAATATTTATTATTGGGTCTTAGACAGGAAATGATGGCCAATGTCTGGTGAAGATTAAACACTCATCGTGATGTTACAGGAAATTCTGATTTAATGCCTCCTGGAACAGACACTCTTTTTATTATAATAGTTATTTTTTTACAGGTCCCTCAACTGAAGAAGGAGCTATTTTCTTTCATTGACAAGGGACAAGAATTATGTGCAGATTATTCAGAAAACACATTTACTGAGTACAAGAAAAAGTAAGTGAATTGTTCTGGCCATATCCTCTAAATTTATCACTATCTGCCTGATATTGTGATTTGAAAGCACAGTTGAAGATTTAAGATGTGCTAAGTGAGCAATATAAAAATGAGGTTCAATAAAAGAGTTTTAAAAAGTAGTTTGAGTCTAATATTTGTATAAAAAGGAAACAGTTTTCTGGGGGAAAAAGTCATGTATATCAAGTGATAGGTTAATTAGAACACAGCCAGAAAAATACACATTACAAGATCTGCAGGGACCTGATTTAAAAATGTTAGTCCGTAGTTTATCCATCTGTAGATGTAATAATACATAATCAAGAAACTATAAAACTGCTGGAAAATGTTACCTAACTTAATGGCATATTGTCTGACAACAGAACTCAACCTTTCAACCAAGTATAGAATCATTCATCACCAGTATAGTATATTCCATAAACTGAAAAACAAATGTTAATGAACCATCCATAATGTTGTACAATAGTCATTTTTATCAATTAAGAGGAGAAAGTATTTCTTTACAAGTAGGTATTAACATTAAAATAGGCCATAATGATGAAAGTTGTTTGACTGGGTTTCTGGAGAATGTCTTTGTTGAGAAAACCATGTCATTTTCCATTTCATTAAGTACATTTCTTAGATCCATTTGAAATCATCTTGAACAACACGGGCCTCAGATAAGCACAAATAGAAGTCCACAAAAAGACCTTCCTAAAGAATCCCCAAATCGCATCCTTCAATGACTCCCATGAAGTTGACCTTAGCAAAGTTGTGAAAGAAAATGAAAAACCATGAAAGCCTTAAGTCCAAAATTGTTATTTACCGGTTATCAGAAAATTGTAGAGTTAATACATTATGGAAGTAGTATAATGTTAAACAGATAATACAAGAGTAAGTCCTCTACTGACAGTTTTAAACTCCAGAATTGCAGGGGCAATTGAGTGATCATTTATATAAGTTCTATACCAGATGAACATGTAGTAGAATTGACACTTACAGTATCAAATTAGAGAAGATTGAGATTATTTGGTTTAGGTATTTGAAATCTCACCGCCCTCTTTTTTCCATCCATCCTTTGAGTTCCTTCTGGTCTCGTTTGCCTCCTGACTCAGCTGGAACTGATTCATTTCGATAATGCTTTTGGAGCAAACTAGTCCCCTGACGCCTTTGTCTCTTCCCAGCTCCCACCTTGCCAATGCCAACACTAGATAAATTTGGGTCTCTTCTGCTTCCCGTTGTTTTCTACTTGGCAATTATTCTTGGAGAAAGTCATAAAACCAAGCTGAGTTTTATGAGCATAGAAAGTTACCAAGATTATAGGCAGTTCAATCTGGGTAAGAATCAAGAGAATTCAAGTCCTAGCACCATCTTGAAAATGAAATGGAGAGCTGGTTAACAGCAGAGCTAAAAACAAGAATGAAATGTCCCTGACCTAGTTTTAATGTTTTCTGTCATAGCTGTTTGAGAAGTAGGCCAACTCAGGAGGAAATTGTACAAAATCTGACAGAAGAGAAAAGAGTTACAGCCACATGAATTTCTATAAGGGAAATAGTCTTTAAGGTAGTTGAAACTTAGAACTAGAGAGAAGATAAAAGGTCAAGGAGAACAGAAGAGGAAGTTATCCAAGGTGATATAATTGACCGAATGAAAAGAGAAAGGCTGAAATTCAAATTCAGCTGCAATTTTTATATTTACTTCCACGATCTTAAAAAGGTATAGATTTCACTTTCTAATCTCAAATAGAGCCACTAAAAATAGTTCCACAGATATATCAAATTTTCTTGAGGAAGAAGTATTTCTATTGTTCATTGTAAAATATTTGAAATAGTGATATTTTCCATTAGAAATGTTTATAAAATTCATCTAGTAAAATCTTACAAAAACTGGTTTTTCAGGCTAGCAGAGCGATTAAGAGCAAAATTGCCTGACGCCACAGCCACAGAACTGGAAGAACTGGTTGGCAAGCGCTCAGACTTTGCTTCCAAGTGCTGTTCTGTAAACTCACCTCCCCTCTACTGTGACTCTGAGGTAGGAAGCGTTGACCCTTCAGTTATCACCGCACAGTATTTTAAAGACTTATGCACTCCGATTTACTCATTTCTTTCTTGATATTGAAATGCCATTACATGTCAGCCTTTTCCTGGTGCTATTATAACATTGCTGTCTTTACCCTGAAAGTAAGAAAAATAACTGTTTCCATGTCATGCTAAGTGAAAAACAAATTGAGTCAGTTGCAAGACTTATGAAATTTTATACTTTTAAGAAAAAATAAGTATGAATACAGGCAGCAAATATTATAATGCAATGTTTTTCTTTTTTTAAATTTATTGGGTGACATTGATTAGTAAAAATTACATGGGTCTCAGATGTACAATTCTACATTACATCTTCTATGTGTTGTATTATGTGTTCATCACCTGTCAGTTCTCTTTCCTTCACTATATATTTGTACCCCCCAGGGGTACGTGTACCACCACTCTAGTCCCAAATCTAATTGCTAATCTTGTTTGTAACAATTTTTAAAGTCAGAATTCCAGATGAAATGAGTATAGTACAACTAACATCTATTTTTAAAATTCTGCTGAGAAATATATTATATAATGTTTATTTTTTTGTTAAAATTCAAATCAAGTTAGATGGAGTGTTGGCTTATTTTGGTTATTATTAACACTTAAACATTTAGCATTAAATAATTAAATTGGGCAGTTTCTTCCTGTATTACCAATTTGCTTTTGGTAAAATAACAGCTGAATCTAGATTGCCTTATCCCAGAAAAATAGTTCATCTTACTTAGAAGTTGTTTGCTACCAGCAGAATTTGCTGTGAGCATCTAAATCAGTCATTTTAAAAAAAAAGGGAAGTCTAAATATTGTTTTATATTCTGTCAAAATACCGCTTTTACAATCTTTCCCAGTCCCTTTGTTATCTCCTTATTGAGATACATGTTTTCCTTTTTGACATCATGTAAGACAAACTAAGCTTTATGTACAAAATACATGCTTCCTTCATTCAAGCTTCTTGCTTTTCATTCCCTCGAATTGCTTTTAAGTGTCCTTTGCTTTATAACATTGTCATTTAAAAATGTTATTTTCAACTACAATGAAGAGAAGGCAGGTGTGTGTCTATTTTCTGTCTTTATAGCCAGTAATTTATAGTAGTGCTGCTGCCAAATAACCCATCTTTCAGTAATTGCTGAAGAAGAGTGAGATGAAAGGAGTTGTTGAGATCCTTGTGCACGTTTGATTATTTAGAGCACATGGAGATTAGGCCCCCTGGTGCGTGCTCCTATTAGCCTTTTTTATTGTCTTTCCACATTGATCTTATACAAGGTAACTGAGCTCACCTCTACGTTCTGACTTCATGTTAGGGCAAAATTTGTTAGAGCAGCATTCACTTTAATTCACGATGCTTAATATGAGTATTTGTTCCTTTACCCTATAATAATTGGATTAAAATTATTGTTAAATCTCCTTGTTCTATAGTCACTTGACAAATTTTTCCTTAGAAGTAATGCCTATCTACTTCATTCACTCCGAGTCACTTATGTCCAGGGATCCATCTCTAGCTCTATATATTTCTAATTATAATTGGCATAGTCACTGGAAACGGTGGCAAAAGGGGCTTCTGAATCATACTTGTGTTTCATTATGTTAATCTAGCCTTATGCTCACCCTAATCTTGAAATGACCAGGAAATAGAATATGGTTTCACCATGGCACACGCAGAATTTGTTCATTTTACTATGCCACTGAGGTTCACAGACTGGAGAAAATCTTACAATTGCAAAATTAGACTTGAAATCGTATTTTTTTCTCTCCATCATCATTCAGATAAGACATCCTTATGCACTTCTGAGAATTCATTACTATGCTTTGGCTAAGATGTCCCAACAGCATGCTAGTGAGCATCAACTATGATTTCCCAAAGTATCCACAAAGCCATTGTTATATGCTGGAATTATTTATTAAAATCTTGAAAACACAAAGACAAATGCAAATAGCCAAATAGAAGCTGGGCAAAGAGAGACTGACTCTCCTCTTTTATATGTTTCCACCACCCCCTTCTTCCTCTCTCATATTTCAGGAAAATCTGGCATATCCGTTATAATTTCTCTCTTTCAGTATAACTAGATTTTATGATCCTCAATGTCATAGCTAGCATTTATGAAGCCAATGTTATTTGTTAAGCAGAATATTAATGACTTCTTATGTATGTGCTTATAGAATAAACTAAAATAATTCTAATTATTAGGTACCATTTTAATTCCCATTGTACAGACGAATTGAATGAAATATACAGAGGTTACATGATGTTAGGAAAATTGTAAGGTTATTTCTTGAGTCTCTCACTCTGCAAGTCATTGTCAGACTCCAACTGTAATCTAACAAATAACAAAAGCAAAGTATTGATGTCAAAAGACTATTGATTATTGACAAAGTCTAAAGTTGTTACAACAGCACAAACGACACCAGGTCATTTCAGTGATATCACTGAATTCCATAGTCATAGTCTATCTTTTGTCCTATGATTCCTTGCATTTCATTCAGTTTCATACTGGCTTCCTTTTCTACCCACTCCTTAAATTGCTATCTTTTCCAGAGTTTTTCATGATCTTCTTCACTTTCCATAACATTGCATTTTCTATAAGTATTCTCATCCATGGAAATGCCTTTAATCTCCCCTCAGAACCAGGATCTCTCCCCTCAGAACCAGGATCTCTCCCCTCAGAACCAGGCTTTTTATCTATAAATGATTCAGGGCTCTTGTCCCACAAAATATTCAAACTCAACATTCCCCAAATCTTCCCCTTAAATTCTTCTCTACTATTCCCTAAGTTTATGACCATCACTACCATTCACTCATTGTCCAAGATAAAAGCAGTGACCTTTAATTTCTCTTTTCCATATATACCAATATATATGGAAAATATATACCAATCAAATTCCAGATCCTCCATATCTCTCCATCTCGCTCTACCTTCTTCTTCATTATCAGTATTTAAATTTAGGCAATTTTTTTTTTACCTAGATTACAATCTCCCAATTGGTCTTTCATCTCCAGTCCTCCCCTAGTGCTTCACGCCTAATTCCATCTCTATACTGATGTCAAAATGACCTTTGTAAAACACAAAATGGTGAATACATTCCTCCAACGCTCTCCATTACTTCTAAGTTTAAGTCTTTTTCTTTAACTTAAGAGAGTTTGGATCTTTGATTTCCTTTCCAGCCTGATCTATCACTGCTTCTTTGCTCCTACTCCTTTGGGTCTCCTGAACTACTTGCAGTTTTCCCAAGTCCATTAAACTGTCTCTTCCCCTCAGGCTTTTGTACATGCTGACTCATTCTGGATCACCCTATCAAGACTCTTTAACCTGTCTATAGCTTTCCTCAGGCTTCAGGACCCATCACCTCCTGGAATCCTTCCCTAGCACTCAAGCTCTTCTGCTGCCCCATAACATTCTGGGCACATCCCATAATAAGCATTCATGAACTCTATTGTTATTTTTTTCTTGTTTATTTTTCCTAGAATACTGTAAACTCTTTAAGGGCAGGGACAGTGTAAAACCAAATAAACGTGAATGACAGCCAATAAAAAGTTTGGTATAAAAGTGCCTGTTAACAAGAATCCTCTTCTCAAATCAAGGTTCAGCTTTTATATGCCTTCTTCATGATCTGGTAGTCTACAGATAAAATATTTCATGAATGATATAATCATGTTTTTTCATTACAGATTGATGCTGAAATGAAAAACACCCTGCAGTCCTGATACATGTAAGTATTGTTTTTAAAGGCAGTAAAGGATCCAGCTTTGTGCAATGAATTTTAAAGTCATAGAATGGAGATGAGACTCAAATTATTTGTTCTTACTATTCTTTACTCAAACTCATTTTACAGATGAGAATATTAAGCATCTGGAAAAGTTAAGGAGCTTATGCAAGTATATACAACCAACTTCAGACAGATTTAGGACTAGAATATGGGTCCCCAGCCTAGTAATATACCCATCATAACATCACATCTAAGATAAAGAGAGCATGGAGATCATTTCAGGGATTTTGATGCATTCAGTAGAAAAAAATTGTGAGTTCAAAGACAAGAGTCCACCAAGTATTAAAGACATCATAGTAGTGTCCTTAGGAAGAAAGAGATGTTCTTTAAATTAAAATAATACTATTGAAATATTATTACTTGCTTCTCTCAGATACTACATTTCCACCCATTTTTAAATGCCCGAAGATATTAAGAGCATAAAATAGTTTAGATAGAATTCCATACCTTAAACTGCACACTTTAACAAAAGTATTTTCTCTCCAGATTTAATTGCCTTAATTTCAAAGATATTATTCTGAGATTAAAAATGATGAAAGCAATGGTTTGGGCTTATCTCAGAAGTTAATTGTGCTGAGACATTTCAATGATATAAAAATATTATTTTGCTAATTTACTAACAACTTTGCCCAAAATGATATGGAAGCAAAAGCTATTGACTAACAAGATTAAAACAATTCCATCATATTCAGGTTTTCAGGTATTGACTACTTGAATCATCTGAAATAGTAAAAAAGAAAATCAGCACCCTGAGAGTACAATGGGGCTGGGCAAGGAAACTCATTTTGGGGGTTGCCCAATCTGGATTAGAATCCCTACTCCAACTATCTCTTTTCATGAACTTGAGCAAGTTATTTATAGTCCATAAAGCTTGGGGTTTTTGTAAAAAGAAAATTACATATCTACCTCTCAGCACTGTTTTAATGATTAAGTGAGATGATGATATATATAAAATATCTAGAAAATAATAGTAATACTAGCAAAGTTGTTCCTGTTGCTGCTGCTTCTACCACTACTGAAAATATGAATTAAAATGTGTTTCCCTGCCTATATATTCCTATGCTTTGTCATATAGATATATTGTAAAGCAGCGGTTTTCAACCTTGGCTTGCGACCCCTTTGGGGGTCGAATGACCCTTTCACAGGGGTCACCTAAAACCATCGGAAAACACATATCAGATATTTACATTATGATTCATAACAGTAGCAAAATTACAGTTATAAAGTAGCAATGAAAATCATTTTAGAGGGGTCACCACAACATGAGGAACTGTATTAAAGGGTCGCGGCATTAGGAAGGTTGAGAACCACTGTAAAGGGAAAGTAAATTCTCTGAATAATTTCTGGGGGAAATAAGTGAAATTCAATTTACTTGCAGTGAAAATATTCTAGAGGTAAAATAGTATCTGGTCTCTACTACTAATAAGCTATTCCCCTTCTCTTACTTAAATTAATTCAGTCTCCTTTTATCTCAGTCTACATGTAATCTCTCTAGAGTTAAAATCTCAATACACAACAGTGATCTCACCTCCCACCCTTCAAGATAGCACAGGCTTTAATAAGAATCAGGGTTGTTTGGGAACTATGGAATAATTATGTCTTGGAATTTGTTTTTATTGGACTATATTATTGTTTAGGAACTCAGAGTGCACTTTCTTGGTGTTTTCAGTCTCTGGGAGCATAAATTGAAATAAAAGATATTCTAAGAAAAGGGGAGGACGCAACACTAATTTGATGGATTTCAAGAGATTTTTTTTTTAACCTAATAACATTCAGAAATACTTCTAATGCTAAGTTAATAGGTAAACTCAAAGTTTTTTCAGTGACATATTCACGATTCTAATATACTAATTCTTCAGGTTAATAGTTATTATTTTCATCTTCTATAAAAATATTTTATCATTTTTCCTGTATTGGTCAATGTTTTTCTACATTCTTTAATTGTCCTGCAATTTCTGCATCTCCCAATTGTTTGCCTACCCAAATATATTTTGGTCAATGAGAAGAAAGCCCTAAAATAACTCATATATTCCTTCCATAGATTTCAACAATATGCATTGACTCTTGAGCTCAATTTTATTCACTCCTTTTTTATCATATGACAATCTACAGTAATGAAGGACTAGCTACAGTTATATTAAAAGTATCTCTGTGGCTTTGAAATATCAAATTATACCTTGTTCACAAAGTTGAAAGACTGGAGCACTTGAGATTCAGAAATAATGATGTTACAATTTAAACTTGTCCAACCCTTGGCCCCCTGGCCACATGTAGCTCAGGGCGGCTTTGAATGTGGCCCAACACAAATTTGTAAACTTGCTTAAAACATTACTAAAATTATGCACGAACTTTTTTTTTTTTTTTTTTTTTTTTTTTTTTTTTTTTTTTTTTTTTTTTTTTTTTTTTTTTTTTTTTTTTTTTTTTTTTTTTTTAGCTCATCAGCTATCATTAGTGATAGTATATTCTATGTGTGGCCCAAGACAATCCTTCTTCTTCCAATGTGGCCCTGAGAAGCCAAAAGATTGGACACCCCTGACCTAAACGTTTTGTGTGTTTTATTTCCAGAACACAGCCAGCAGACTGTGGTTCTTGGGCTCTAGGGAGGATAGTTCTCTAAGACAAGCCCGGATTCATTCAGTTAGTAGCATTAATCCCAAAACAACACAGTTTCAGTCTTGAGCTGCTTTGAACCCAGGCCTTGACCTAATGATTCCACTAAGTAGTGAGCATCTTTTTCCCAAGAAAGGCCAGACTTTTTATTGTATTTTTAAATTGATTTAGAATATGCATCTGTTGAGCAGTATAATGATTGTTGCTCATTAACTCTGTTTTTCTAACATTTCCATTATTCTCATAGTCCTAGAGCTGGAACTACCCTGAATGACATCTGATGGCCTAACCTAGGCAAACCAGAGCTCCTGGGGAGACAACTAGGATACTCCCTGCTTTTTATCAGCTCGATATCTTTGTACAATGATAAGTATGATGATTTGCTATAGAAATAAATTGAAATATAATGCAAACCATAAATGCTTCTGAGGATGATGTTACAATGCTGATCTCTGCACTGTTCCTGTGATTTCCACAGTAGGCAGCCTCAACCTCACAAGCCCCTGATTTCCAGATCTCTTCTATGTCTCTGTAAAAGATTCACAACTTTAAGTATCCACTTTATGATTCCCAGCACACTAAGTTCCATTCCTGGATTGCTTCTCAGGTTTAAGTATTATTATTATTATTATTTTTTTTTTTTTTTTTTTTTGGTTTAAGTATTATTAAGGAAAAGTTAGCCAGCCTTCCACCATAAATAGACTAAGATAGCTCACTTCTTATAAAAACAAACAAAACATCAAATAAACCTCCTGAGAATACTTCTTGCTCCCAGCCATAAGTCATTTGGCATTAAATAGGATTTGCCTTATATAACAAAAAAAAAAGACTTTGTGGACTGACCAAGTTTATTTTTGCTAAAGAGAACAATTTATTGAGTCAAAGTTATAAAAACATCATGATTTCAGCTTGATTCAATTTACTATAATCAAATCTACACTACATATAATATCTTCTCTGTGTGCTTTATTTGCTCAGGAAAAATAAAGGTGGTTTAATTCAACATATTTTGCTTTGAAAGAAAGATTGTATTTTTAGAATATAAGGAGGGACTCCCTTGCAAAAAAAGAAAACCAGAATTATTTTCTGCAGGGTGAGCCCCTAGTGGGACAGGCTCCCCCTGCTAGGTGAGTGTTTTAGGAACCCACCTGCATCAGTATATCAGCTGGTTGTTATGAGAGGTTGCATTTAGCTTCAGCAAATTTTTTGAAGACTCTTTCAACGTACCTGCTCATTTTATGATGGGTTACATGAATACGTGCAGCATGAAGCACCTGCCCACACTATGCTGAGGGTTCAGCAGTTTTTGACCAAAAATGGCAGGACCCTCATGCCCCACCCTCCTATTCACCTGATCTTGCCCCAAGCAAATTTTTTTTGTTTCCCCAGATGAAAAAAAGTCCTCAAAGGGAAATGTTTTGCCAATGAGGAAGATGTGAAACAAAGCAACAGAAGCACTAAAAGGCATCAAAATTGAGGAGTTCAAAAACTGTTTTGAGCAGTAGAAAAAGCACTTTGGTAGGTGAATTGCATCAAACGAAGACTACTTTGAAGGTGACTGAAATTTAAACATATAACAATAAATACACAATTTTTTATGAATAAATTTTGGGTTTTGTGGGTTCCCTGTCATAAATACATTTCCGTAATCAATACAAGCCAAGGAAAACCTGTATTTACAGTTAATTGCCTTGTGTAATTTGAGTTCCTCCAACAGTAGATATAAAGCTATATGTAGAGATGAATCATATTTTATAGCAAATATAACTGGAATCACATTAACCAAAGTCATCTCTAGTCACCTCTCAAGACACTAAGGCCCAGTAGGGAGCATTTCATTAGCTAAGGCAAGGTCAAGCACCCAAGACTTTAGTTGCCAGGGCTGGGGAATAAAATGCCTGCTCCTAACTGCGGTTCTCAACCTGTGGATCATGACCCCTTTGGGGGTCAAACGACCCTTTCACAGGGGTCACCTAAGACCATCGGAAAACATGTAGCAGATATTTACATTACTATTCATAACAGTAGCAAAATTACAGTTATGAAGTAGCAACGAAAATCATTTTATGGGGGTCACCACAACATGAGGAACTGTATTACAGGGTCGTGGCATTGGGAAGGTTGAGAAGCACTAACAGCTTCTGCAGTAGGAGATACCGTCCTACCTCTCACAACAATTCCAAAATGGGAAATTAAGCTCAAAGAGGGAAGTTCATCAGGTGCCACGAAGTGTAAAAAACAAAGAAGAAAACAAAAACCAAAAACTAAACTATCCACTGCATATTTAGGTAAGATTTTTAAAAGTTCTTTTTTACTTCCAAAATTACCTCACTGAAGCTTCAAAACCAACTCTGAGAAGTACATACCATTGATAAAACTATGAGGAGAATGAGACTCCATAAGGCAAATGAAGATAATAGTTTATAAACAAAACAAAAAACAAACAAAAAAAGAGATGTAGCTTTCAATTCCAGCATGTATGCAAATTTAATGAGCTTATTTGAATGTGTTTCCTGATCAAACTGGTTTTGGAAACAAACATAGTATATTTCTCTTGAAGAGTCACAATTTACTGTATACAATTTAGTACATTGTACTTTTAACCACTGACCCATTTCGTTTGGATATCACCCAGAATTATTGCTCTGTGAAATGAATTATAAAAAATTCTGCTGTTCTTGAGAAGTTACATTTACAAATTATTCATTAACTCCTAAAAACTGTTCATTTTGGTCAACTATTTTTATGCCTGACCAGGTAGAACTGGGGTTTTTTCTCACAAAGTATTCAATAAATATTACGTGATTGGCTGAAGTAGAGTTTTCATGGTTCCCCTGGGTATACTTCCCAGCAAACCTTCACTTTTTGTAATATTAAGAATCACTGACCCAAAAATTTTAGTACAAAAGTTTTCATTTTAGACTTTATGTGCGTGATTATGCCCATGTTTTTTCAATTTTGTAGAAAGCAGAGATGTTTTGAGAAGATATTGCCAAGATCTGTTTACTTCCTGTTTCCCAACATTAAAGAAATGCTTTTGAATTTTCATCTCTGATCAACCATGAATGTCTATTATAGAAGTAGTCCTCAATTTTTTTATACCTTGTATATCACCATCATTCAAAAACCAGAATTCTCACTATGATAGAAACAAAACTCTACTTTGTTTCTAAAAATTACATTTACAAACTCTATCGGTCATGGTTCTCCAAAGAAATAAAAGTTATAGGAGGCAGAGAAATGTAGAGATTTATTTTAAGGAATTGGCTTACCCAGTTGTGGAGCTGGTTAGTCTGAAGTCCACAAGGCGGGCTAGCAGTCCGGAAACTCCTACAGGGCTTCTATGTTACAGTCTTGAGATAGAATTCTCTGCAAAAACCTCACTTTTAAGGCCTTCCACTGATTGGATGATGCCCAGGCACATCATGAAGGGTAATCTTTACTTAAAGTTACCGGTGGTAGATGTGAATCACGTCTACAAAATACCTTCAGACCAATGTCTTCTAGACTAATATTTAACTAAACAAATGGGTACCATAACCTAGCCATACTGACACATAAAATTTAACAATCACACATAACCTTCTATGATGTTTGCTGACCTTTACAAGGCTTACAGTCTTTTAAGATGCAGTATTTTTTCTGGATTCCTAAGTGATCCCACAGGTGGTTCTTAAACCACCACCTGAGAATTATCCCCTTCAGTGGCCTACACAGGATTAGTGTATTAATCAGATGCTTCACCTAGAAATCTTTGAAAAGCAAAGCTGCTTTTTGCGGAAATTTAAAAGTAAAAACACAAGGGAAAAGCAATTCCATTTTGTCACTTAACTCAACAGCAGTATGCTCTTTGAAAGCAAGAGTTAATCAACTTGATAGTTTACCCAATTTCCATTTGGAGATAAATAGCTAAAATAAACAAGAAGACCTAGAATGTTGTATTTTTATGCTTCTGGTCCCCCTTTGGTGCACCTCTCCCCACTACATAAATCTCACTCCTATCAACACCAATCAACCAGTGATTCTCAACCCTAGCTGCACAATAGAATTACCTGAGGAATTTTGAAGGGAAACACACACACACACACAAAATAGTGCCCAGAACCCCTTCTCAGAGATTTGGATTTAATCAATCTCGAGTGAAAACTGCTGTGAATCACTGTTTTGACACCCTCATCCAAATTAAAAGAGAAAAGCATCTAAGATCAACCAGTTAAGCACCTGCTTGCTAAGTGGCTAATTATATCATGGAAGGGTAAATTTCTAATACAGCTTTATTTAAATCTATCATTGTATTATGAGAATTGTGTCAATTACAGAATGAATTTTTTTTCTCCCATGAAAGAAAACACAATCATAAATAATCAAATCAAAAGATGACCTTTCCTAGAGGCTACTCATACTTGTCCATTTCTTCCAGGCTCTGAAATACTCTTATCCCCATTAGGCCAAAAAAGTAATCTAAGTATTCCTTCCACTACAGCCTCCACCACAAGGCTCCCACTCCCATAACTTAGGCTTTTTGGTAAATTCTAATTTGCAGTTAACAATAGTACCTACTTATCCATCCATAGATCAGGGGTTTGGGGTTCCTATATTGCATCTACCCCATAAGAAAGTTTCTAACAATGAACTAGGTGTTCGTGTCCTCACTCTTCAATGTCAGAATTATAGATCTTCACATTCCTGGTATGCTGTGCCATGAAAAGCCTCAGTAGGGCACGCCTGTTTCAAATAAAAATCTTTGCCTCCACCTTGTGGATGGCACGTCAAAATGCAGATTCTGAAACGAGATCTCAGTGAAATTGAGAGTACATAATCACCTGGAATATATTTGCTTTGTGCTACATTTCTTCAGGGCAACATGAAAAGCTTGAATCCAAGTTAACAAGATACAGAATTTTCAACTTTTATTCTCAGAGATTTTAACAACTGTGTCAATTTGGCAACTTTGTACGCACAGACTAAATGATTTATCTAAATTTTTCATTTAGTTCCTGCAAATTTTTAAAAATTTGAGAAAATATTTGACCCATTCTTGCCTTTTAAAAGATAGCATTAGGGATGGAATAGGAATATCTTCTCAATATTAAACTTCTACTAAGATTAAGTAAGAGAAAATATTTTAAAAAAAAGGTGAAATCTCGTTTTACACACTATTACTTTCAAAGGACTTTCCTACATTATTTCATCTAATTTTCATTGCAATCACATGAGGCAGATAATCCAGGTCCTAATACATCTAATTTAGAAATAAAATTATTTCAGTGAAATGAACACACTAATAAGCTAACAGCAAAGACTGATCTAACAATAATAAAACACTTAACTATTGCTTAGTAACATGCCTCCCTGAAAAGCAGGTTAAAACAAATTTTCTAATGAATCCTGGGGTTAACAGGGCTCCAGATTTCTCATGCAGTTGCAGTCAAGCTGTGGCTGGGGTTGGGACCATCCTGAAAGCTTTTTCATTGATATTAGCTGGCCTAAGCTCAGAGGAATCCAACAGCTGGGGTCTGGAATAGATCTGGCAATGTGGGAATCTCTCTCTAGGTGGTCTATACAAATTGGCTCCACATGGCAGCCTTAGGACAGCCAGGCTTTTCACATAGTGGCTGAAGGTTTTCAGATAGTTTCCCAAGATATATAGTTTCCCAAGATATATCCACAGTTTTCTTTCCATAATTTCTGTGACCCATGGTCCAAAAATACTAGATGGAAAATTTCAGAAATAAACAATTTATAAGTTTTAAATTGTGTACTGTTCTGAGTAGCATGATGACATCTCATGCCACCTTGCTTCTTCCTTTTTTGGACATAAATCGTACCATCATTCCTTTGTCCAGAGTATCCATGCTGTATATACACCCCATCCCTGATTCACCTAGTAGCCATTTAGCTTATCAGGTCTACCTTTTTAGTGTCGCAGTGCTCGTGTTCAAGTAACATTTATTTAACTTAATAGTGGCCCAAAATCAAGAATAGTGATGGTGGCTATTCAGATATGTTAAAGAGAAGATGTAAAGTGCTTTCAATTAGTGAAAAGTGAAAAGTTCTCAACTTTTCGCTTTTCACTTAAAGAAAGCACTTTACAGCTTAAGGAAAGGCAAAAATATTCAGAGATTGCTAAGAGCTATGGTGAAAACAAATCTTCTATCCACAAAATTGCCTAATTTTAAATTAAACTTTGCCATAGACATATGAGGGACATCCAGAAAGTATTCAGTCATGTCATATGAAAAATAGAGGCATTTATGGGCTGAATTTTTTCCAACCACCCCTTCTATATGCATAGGAAAAAGCATTGTATACATAGGGTTTGGTACTATCCACAGTTTCAAGCATCCGCTGGGTGTCTTGGAGGTATCCCCCACGGATAAGAGAGGACTATTAGTCATCCTTTCTAATAGACTCTCAGAAGTCGGGCAACATACGACGGTCTGACAATTAAGTTCATGAACTCATCCTAGAAAAAGTGCTACATACCTCATTGCTGAATATCACTAATGGTCAGATTTGAAGTACTCCCCTTGGGAAGCTATGAACTGATGCCAATGCTTAGTCCACCCTTCAAAGCAATTTTGGAACTCTTTTTCTGGCATGGCCATCAGAGCTGTTGTCTTATTACCCTTGATGTGCTCAATGTTATCAAAATGTCTTCCTTTCAATATTTCTTTTATCTTCAGGTAAAGAAGAAAGCCAGTGGGGGCCAGACCAGGTGAGTAGGAAGGACATTCCCATTCAGTTATTTGTTTACTAGCTAAAAACTCCCTCACAGACAGTGGCATATGAGCTGGTACATTGTCATGATGCAAGAGCCATGAGGTTTTGGCAAAAAGTTCAGGTCATTTTTGTCTAACTTTTTCATGCAGCCTTCTCAGCAGTTCCAAATATTATAGTAAACTTGGTTGACTGTTTGTCCAGTTGGTTCAATTTGTAATGAACAACCCCTCTGATGTCAAGAAGGGTAAGCAACATCCTTTTGACTCTTAATTTGGACTGACAGAACTTTTTGTTTCTGGAGAATTGGCTGACTTTCATTGTGCACTTTGACGCATTGCTCAGAGACATATTGGTACACCCATGTTTCATCACCAGTGATAACACAGCCCAAAACATCATCTTGCTTCTTCCAAAGGTCTTGGCAAAGTTTGACTCTGCTTTGCTTTTGTTCATTGCTGAGCTCCTTTTGGAATGATTTTTGCACATACCTTTCTCAAGCCAAGATTTTCAGTTAACATTTTCCTTACTGTTTATCAATCTTTATTTGATCTGCCATGCCTCTCACAGTCAGCTGATGATTTTGATGCACAATTCAATGGATTTTTGCAATATTTTTGTCAGTTCTGCTCGTTACTGGCTGCCCTGACCTCTCTTCATCAGTGACGCTTTCTCTCCCTTTAGAAAAACAATTAATCCATCTATATACTGCTGTTTTCTTCATGCATTATCCCCATGAACTTGGAGAAACATGTCTCTGATTTCACTTCCACCCTTGCAAAGTTTAACAAGAAATTTAATGTTTGTTCATTGCTCTAATATAAGCTCTGACATTCTTGCGATGGCACACGAAAACATGCAACAACAATAATAAACACCACTCAGCAAGACACCACCACACTTTGACACAAACACAGCTGTGAGACATAGCTATGAAAACTTACTGGCTTGTTCTTACAGTGTTGCCAACATAAGTGCACAGTGGCAAGATTGCAAACTTAATTGTCATTCTTTGTACATTCCCATCACATTCTGTTCAATAGGCAGTGTAAAAGACCTATCCAGGTTCAAGTGGCGGTGAAATAGACTGCATTTCTTGATGAATGGAGCATCAAATCATTTGCAGATATTTTAAAACCATCATCTATATATTAGCTGCAATGACCTTCATGAGGTAGGTACTATTATTCCCACAATTTGCAGGTGGGAAAGTTGAGGCACCTTGTGGTTAAATTACCTTCCCAACATCAACAACTAGTTTACAGTGTTAGGATTTTTATATCCAGATAGTTTGACTCCATATTCTATATACCCTTAGCTTCTCTCTATAATACACTCTATTGACATCAAAATTGGTAGTTAGATATACACTGGCAATTCTGAAGGATATTCCAAACATATCAACCATAATTATCCAGTTAAAAAAATTGGAACACCTATATTTATATTTTTATTTATCCCATTTCACACACACACACACACACACACACACACACACACTCATATCTAGTCAGGCTATGTTTTGTAGAACGTATCATCTTTTAAATAAACAGTTTTTGAGCCTCTAGACCACATTTACAAAGCAGGAACTTCCACTCTAGTAGGAAAAACAGATGTGTATACCAATAAACTAGGAAGTAAATGATGCAGGCAGAGAGAAGGGAATCACTGAGGTGGAGCTGAGAAAAAATTCAGTGGAAGTTCCCAAATATAAATATCAGCCTGGCTCTTTAAGGTGAAATGCTGCTCTCTGCAATTAAGTCTGTTCCAGGACAGGGTACTCTGTAATGCTTCTTGCCCACTGCAAAGATCACACCATCTGTCATTTCGCTTTCTGCATCTCACCAGCCAAGTCAGCTTTCCTGAAATTCCATCTGGAAATTGCAGTTCACAAGGACAATGGGAATGGTACATCAGTCATTAGCCTCTAGCTAAAAAGTCACCACCATAAGTGTTTGGTTTTATATTTGTTGCTTACTTTAGTGATAGGTGGAATGAGGAAACATAATAATAATAATAATAATAATAATAATAATAATTAAAATAAGTCATGCTGCCACCTCTACACAGTCAGGCTCTGGACCACCCACCTGGGTCAACAGGTAGGAGATAGAACATGTCTTCTAAGGCTCTTAACAACCAGCCCTGGACTCTCTTTTGTACTTTTTACTTATTCCCCCTTCTTAATCAAACTCTCCTTAAGGTTTCCAGTGCTCTGATAACAGTGATAATAATGCCTTATGTTTATATATAGTTTTACTCTTTTCAGAGTAATTGTGTTTTCATTATTGTGATTGATATGTTTAGCCAGTCTCCAAATTGGGCTAATACTTTCAGCTGATTTAATTTGGTATTCTCTTTCCCAGAAATATTGATTTTCTTAAAATAATATATTGGGTGACAAGGTTTATTGTTAACAAATTCATATTTGAGACACACATTTCAAAATAATATAATCATGTAATTTATGAACAAAAGATTTAAAATTTTCTTTTGTCAACTTCTTTTGTATTAAGCTGTATGTTAATAGTTACTTCTGATAAAATTACTTGAGAAACTACAATAGAAAGTGGTAAGACTCTGAAAGAGATCCTATCGTGATAGAGCTCCAGGATCTGCAGAAGTCCAGCTTCATTAGGTGGGAAATGAAGTCCTCACAACACAGGTCTTGGTCTTCACTACAATCACAGATTTTAGTCTGAAATTTAGTGACCTAAGTCCTCAAGGCTAAAAGGGAATTTCTGCTCAAATAATATTATTTTAAATGTTAAAGACTTCAGTATTAACATATTGATTTGTAAAGGCTTCCCCAGAGATTTTCTAGTTGAATATTTATTTAAAAAAATAAAATCACAATATTCAGAGTAGTTTTCAAATGAAACAATCAGCCTAAGGCAAAATTGGTGTAATCAAAAGAATATCCTAGAAGTTGAGGCATTATAATATGAGGCTTCAAATTTTGATATCAGTTTCCTGGCTTTCTGGAAATTAGAGAGTTGTTACATTCTTTTTTTTTCTTTTTTCTTTTTTTTTTTTCTATGAAAGGCTCTAAGTAAAGTTTTTTAGAGTTTTATTTTAGCAGAGTTTTATTTCTGTGCATTACAGAATTGACAGACCTCTGTATTCATCTCTCGTCCTGGAACACAGTATAACATACAGTTTTTAAGCAACAATAATGCTTTCAACAGCTTTTTTGAGAAATGTTACATTGATCTCTTAAGTTATAAACACTACAAAATGTCAAAATAATGAAAACTGACACAACTTTGCCTTAAGGAATATCAGGCTGGAACTAATACTATGTTAAGAAAGAGTGTTCATTTGTTGTTACCCTTATAACTATTTTGATAAATATTAGAGGTTATCATTAAGTACAACAAAAAATTAAAACAAATTTCAATTTGAAGTGTAACATTCAAATCACAGTACGTATGTTCAGACATTGTGTGGCTGTGTTCCAGTCACAAAGGTCTTAGAAAAATTCAGTTTACTTCAAAGTGTGTTATGTGACATCTCTAATGAGGTTATTCCAAGTTGAGAATTGTAAAAGGTAAATATGAGATACACTGGACACAAAGCTGCTGATCTGTGAGAGCTCTTCCCAAGTGAATTATATATTTCAACTTGGAAATATTTACTAGCAGTATTATCTTGATGAATTTCTCTCCAAAAGCAACCAAAGTCAGTAAGCCTAAACAGCATTTTGCATTTCCTCAGAAAATGTCCTCATCAGTTATGAATTAAAATGTAGAAAATAAAACAAAATCCACAAAAAAAATGCATCGATCAAGTGAACAGGTGAAGCACAGAGAAATTTTAGGGTGGAGAAACTATTCTGTATGGTACTGTAATGGTGGATAAATGGCATTATGCATTTGTCAAGGCCCATAGAACTGTACAAGACAAATAGTGAGCTTTTATGTATGCACATTGCTTGCAGGTTGAGGATCCCAGGAAAGAATGCAGGACGTAACAAGAGATTCTAACTGTATTACGGATGTATGAAACAACCTCACCAAAGGGGTTAGGAGAAAAGGTGTCAACCTATATAACTTTAGAAATAAAATAATTCTGTAATACTAAAGGCAAAATGAATAATAGATAAGCACTGTACTGCAGGTGATAAAGTTATTTCCCAGGGGGCTACATGTTAACAATTTTGATACTGCTATACATGTACACTGGAACTGAACAATTAAATAAGTGGATGGAAGACAGTAGGAGTCAGGTTTCTCACTGTTGGAATGGAAATTAACAAATAAACAAAGGGAAGAAGCTGAAATGACCCAGGCGGTAATGGATTAGAGTTGGAGACATCTGTAAAGACTCATGTTTAATTTAAGATAGATACAGATGGTTACACATAGAAATATTTATAGATGTGTGTATATAAAGGAGATAGTATGCATACATATACCATTTGCTCTGTCATTTGAGAGGGACTAAAAGAAACAATAACCCAGGAACGATGGATACACCTAGCACCCAGACCTTGGTTTCTAAGACCATTCTCCAACAAAAGGAGCTAGAGGTCCTTGGGGAAAATAGCTATTCTAGGATTAGGGAATGAAATATTCAAAATGAGCCTAGAGAATCTTGTAAAGCTAGAAAGAACAGAAGTGCTAGAGAGAAGAAAGAAAAAAAGTTTGAGGTAAGTCGAAGGGACACAGGAACCAACATAAAAAGTTCCCAGTTGTCATAGTTGCAACAAAATAAATACGGAAGTATTATATTGTAATACCAAGTATAAATAAATGTCCACAAATTAGTCTGTATTAATGTAAATAAGTGATTGCATAAATTAATAAATGAGAGAGAAGAGACAAAACTTCCCTGCAAAAGCATGAATTATGTACAATAGCTATTTCCCCCTAAAGAAGGCAGAATGTAGTGACTTCCTTCCAAAGAGGACTTTATGGAAAAGGAGGAAAAAAGAAAGTGAAGAAAACTGAAAAACACTAATTCATCCTGGTAATAAGTCAACATCAACAGTCATAAATCATGTAGATAATATGTACCCTTGATATGAGGAGTGAAAATGAAACTTCCATCTTCTTCCTCCTAAACTCAGTTCATTAATGAGAAAACATCGGACAAATCCCAACAGAGCAACATTCTAAAAAGTACCTAGACCGGTATCTCTCAAAGCTGTCGAAGTCATCAAAAACAAGGAAAGTCTGAGAAGCCTTTACAGACAAGAGGAGCCCAAGGAGACATGAAGAATAACTATGATGTGTTACCCTGAATGAGATCTCAGACCAGATAAGTACATTAGGTAAAAACCAAGAAAATCTGAAAAAACTATTGAGTAATTTTAACAAACGAATCATACCAATATAATATGTCAATAGAGAAAACTGCAGACAAAGATGGGGGCGGGGAATATGGGAACTCCCCGTACCATCAGCTCAATTTTTTTCTGAATCTGAAACAGTTCTAAAAATAAAGACTATTAATAAAAATGCAGTTTGTAGATGAGGAAACCCAAAAGGTTTATAAGCATTTGAAGAGAAAATCAAACTCATTAGTTATCAGAAAAATGTTAAAGCAATAATGACCTATCAGTTTCTGGAAAGCTGGATAATGCAAAGAGCTGATGGAGATTTGAGGATAAAGGAACCCTCATGCACTGCTGGTTGGAGTGCAGCCTGGTGTATATGTTCTGGGGGGAATCTAGAGGCCCTTAGTCAATTACATATATGCATAAACTCTGACCCCACATTCTTTACATCTATGTGAAGAGATATAAAGATCAATATAGATTGATCAATCGATCAATCTATATCTATCTATCTATAAATTCTCACATGCATCCACAAGAGAACACGTAGGAGATGCTTTGTTGTGCTCTATGTGGAGGAAGAGAGTTAAACAGTAACTGGATATCCAGCCCTGGCCTACAACAAACAGGTAGAATATGATAGATTCACACTGTGGAATATTATACAGACATTAAAAAGTATCAGAAGAACATACATACAGCAACATGGATGGATTTTAACCCATTTCCCGTTTGCTCCAAGAATACTGTCCAGTTGTGCTAGCAGCTACAGCGTTTATTCTGAGATAACTCGTGGACTATATCCTAACTTTAACCCCAAAGTTTGCCATGAAATATCTCGCTTTGACTATTACTGATCATCATATATATTTCTGTTACATTGGATTAGAGAAAAATTTAGAAATAACTTCAAAAACAGTTTATATATTTTATTTTCATATTGAAAACCAGTCAGATTTGCTTCAGCTGCAAAGAACATATTTATGTAAAATTAAATAAACATGGCAGTGAGATGCATTTTTTTTTCTAAATAGGAAATGGGTTAAAAAATCATAGTGCTGACAAAAAGATACAAGAATCATAATGATGTTTTTTACACATTACCACCTACATAAATTAAAATTGCATGCATGCAAATCAAAATTTATTTTTAACAAGAATAGATACAATGTAAATAAATACATAAAGAGTACATAGAACTGTTACTTGCAGGCAGAAGGAAATGAGGTATGAGGAATGGGTTAAATTAAAGAAGAGCTGGGCCTTCCATAAACCAAAGATAATAGCGTATGCTAACTAAAGGGTGTAATTAGCATCATTAACTGTTTTCTTGTTGAGATCCAACAAGAAAAAAATGTTCTAACTCAGATATGTAAATAAGGTCTCAAATCTCAACGTGTACGCAGGACTTTATTCCAGGTCCACACTGTCCATGGCTTTTTGAAAAAACTCTCCATTGTTAGTGACAATAGTTGCGAGAGATGAGGAGGTTATGAGGTGATATTCCAAGGCATTCTCCCATGTAGGTCATCCAGGCTTCCAGTTGGCACAGGCCCAGCCTGCCATGAAGACATCACTCTCAGAGACCAGTTATGCCTGTTGTCACCTGCTCAGGGACCAGAAAGCCAAAGACGAGGCTAGAACTTGGCATTTTTTGTGTACTGTTGAAGAGTAATCTACATTGTTATTTACTCTTGTGATGCCAACCTCTTCTAACAACTGTTGAGAAAAAAAGAAAAGGAACAATGGCTCGTGCCCCCATGATGCTAATCTGCATAACCCCTACATAGTACAGAGCAGAGTCAGATTCAACGCATTCAGAGGAAACACTGCTCTTTCCAAGACACTGAGGAACTATTCTCTAAGGACAAAATTAGTTCTAAATGGTTAGAGTACAGATTGGTTATCTGACTCATGGTCCTTCTAAGCTAAGCCTAGACCTAGGTTGCTTCAAGATCTCTAACTAGAGCCCATTAATAATAAGTATTTTAATAGCTGAAAATTGTCTACTGTATGCCAAACATTGTTCAAAACATTTTAACTTCACTATCTCATATTTACACACACAAAAATAAACCTCTATGAAATAGTTACAATAATTATGCCTATTTTGTAAATCAGAAAACTGACACATAGGGGGGTTTATAGGCTGAAGGCTACCCACTAGTAAATGATGGAGGAGGTAGTTTAAGCTGGGCAATCTGACTTCAGAGCCCATGTCCTCTGCCCATGTCAGGTATGGTGGTTAATTAAGGAAGAAGAGCTTCTCAAAATTATGTCTAAAATTATGATAGAAGAAATTTCTCATGCTTTGGTCGGAAAGATATTTTTGACCCATATATTTTAACAGGCAGGCCCATTTTACAGCCACTTCTCGTTTAAAGACCTACATGTTTAAAGAATGCTTAGACTACGGCCAGTTCTCCAGCACAGGGAATCTCCTTTCTCAGTCTTTGTCTAGTTTCCGAGGCTCCTTAGTACTCACTACATGGAGCGTTCAAAATCACACTGGACTACATATTTTGTCTATAACTGGGGTGGTGCATGATATCTGTTGAAAAATACATGTACATACCTTATGGCACCATGACACACAAGACATCTGCCTTCAAGCTCTTTGTTTATCAACCAATTCAATTAATGACCTAGTTGTAGGAATGAAACTCAGTCATTAAATGAAGAGTGCCTATATATATCTCTGCCTGGGTCCAAGAATGTTTAAGATTTCTTTCTTTTAGGTATTATTATAAAATTGATGAAAATATGGCAGAATTGTTACAATGTATCCAGCATCCTGAAAAATTGAAGATGATAACAAATGATAAGATACTTGCTAGCAACTTCCACTTGTAAGAATGTCTGAAACAAGTATATTCAAAAAGTATAGAAAAGAGGTGAAAAACCAAGAAAATCTCCCAAATCTCCCCTATGGTCAAGATCGCCCAAAAAAAAAGACAAAAACTGCTTTTTCCTGAGAGAAACCTATGTTTCTTTCTGTCCCAGCTCCCCTGTTTTTCTTTTCTTTTCTTTTTTATAATGATATTCTTTTCTGTCTTTTACCTGGTTTTAAAAATTATTTTTAATTGGGGTGACATTGGTTAATAAAATTACATAGGTTCCAGGTGTACAATTCTACAATATATCATCTATGAGGGGGCGTCAAGTATATGGTGATGGAAAGAGAACTGACCCATAATCCCTTGCTGTTTTTCAAAAGAACAACAGTTCTTTTAAAGAAACAGTTCTTAACCCTCACCCCCAGATATTCAGTCCATTGTTTCAGGCAAAGAAATGAAGAAACAGACTAGCAAATACGACAAAGAGAGCTGACTCCATCATTCTGAGTTATTGTTTATTTCACGCAGATTCAGCAAACTAGTTCTTAAAAAATATTTAAAAGTTTATTGTGGTCATCGTGTATGCTACCTAATATAGAATATAAATTAAAAAAAAAACAAATAAAAATCTGTTTTTTCCAATCAGTATTTTTGAAACTTGTTACAAAATTCCTCTACTTCTATAACTACAGTTACTAGTTACCTAGTGATAGAGTTCCATTCCCACGATTAGGCCGTTAAGCAAATTGGTCAATAAGAGAGAAGCTTAAAGGTGTCTTGTGGTATGTCGTGGCGCCATAGGGTATGTAGTTTTCAGTCGCTATCATGCAACACCGCACTTACGAGTATAAACGAAATATGAGGGCTGTCCAGAAAGTACCCAGCCATGTAACCATTCACATGATATTGACATTGACTGGATTTTTTTATGGACAGCCCCCATATGTAGTCTTGCATGATTGCAAATGTTCTGTGTAGTAAATATTAACTGGCTGCAGGAATGAGACAAAGACTGAGAAAGGGAATTCCTAACATCCACACAGACTGACAGAAGGGATTCCCTGTACTGGAGAACTGGTTTTAAGTCCCACCAGTCCTTAAACAGGTCATTAAGTGAGAAGTGGCTACAATGGCATAGGTATAGTATACCATATAGTCTATTAATATTTCTACATTTTATTAGTTTTTAATAACATACTGATTAGCCATTTACTGCCATTCAGTGTACTTCTAGGCTATTATAAATAATCAAGTGCCCAAGAAAAGGAAATTTATTCTAGTGTTAACATAAGAAAGAAGATTATGGATAGAGAAATAGACACAGCCAATATGGAGATACAGACGGATGTCCATATTACGTACACCATTAATATAACAAAGAACTGACTGACAAAATACAAAGTTGAATGATATTATAAGCATTAAAAGTCTCATAATATTTCTGGAAAATACTTGATTTTGCATTCTGTGAATTGAAAGGACCTTTTCTTTCCCATTGGTGGAACACCAGAAGAAAGGAAGACCGAACCGGAAGTGAGGAGACCACAGTTGTATCCCAGTTTTGCCACCTTCTGTAACCTTGGAAATTTTGTTCAATATCCTCATATTCCCATCTGTAAAATGTTGGCAATCGGTAGATAACTCCTGTAATTCCTTATTCACCCATATTCTCTGACAGCGGTGCACTTCATATTTGCCGAGAGTTCTCTATGTGCGGTACTGACGGTTCTAAAGTATCAATTACTCAGTTGACCCACTAGATGGCAGCACATTCCCGTTTACTGTGTAATTTCAGGGAGTCAATTCAACTTTTCTAACATCTCTGAATTGTACTATCAAAAAGTTAGTGGAAGGACTGCCCCTTAGACATCCAAAAACTTGAGTTTTACTCTCAGTTTTGCCCCTTACTACTTTTATCATCTTGGTCAAATGAACTTTTGGGGTTTCTGATTACCAACCATAAAATAAAAGGGCATCTATCAGATCTAAAACTATGAATATTGTTAATATTGTTAAGAACAAGATACAGTTAAAATAGTATTGTCTTCTTTTCTTTGAGTCTTCTAAAGAGTCTACATTTGTCACAAAGAAAAATTTTATTTTCTACTTATGAGAACCTGAGCAATTAACAATATTTTTGTTTCCTCATTTGCAAAAGGAGAGAAATAATAGTATCTCTAAGGGGTATTGTAGTGAATAAATAGATACAATAAGTAAAGCCATTAATAAGTGTTTGTCATTTTATTATTATTATTATTATTATTATTATTATTATTATTATTATTATGGTTTCATTCCATGGAATTGAGACTCCTTCAGACCATTATTCCTGCCATCCCTCCCTCCTGACATTTGAAAGTATGAACCAGTGGCCTTAGGTTGATTCTCACTTAAAGTTTCAGAGTCTACACAGAATCCTCTCTAGTCTAAGTTGCTACAAAATGTTCCAGGTCTTGGATCTTTAAGTCCTAAAGGAGACTAGGTGTTCTGCCTCACTGAATCTCTTTGAAAGAGTCCTCTAAGGGCTCTCTGATTTGAAGTTGTGGCCTGTAGTTTCTTGGATTCCCCCTTATGAAATGAGGGTCCCACCTGAAAGCCTCCAGATATACATGGTGGGCTTCCAAGTTTAGCAAAACACTGCAAAGACTAGTAATCTAACCTAGATCGCAGAAGCCAATGTGTCTGGTTCCTCCTTGAATTGGCTCTGTTTATTTACCACAACCATCAGTTATATTACTTCTACACAAAAATATTGTGTGACGTATTGTGTGACAAGAGTTGCCATGCTCTCTTAGATTTTGGGTTAAAGTCTTAAAGACGTTAGATACTAAAGAGGCCAAAGGCATCAAATCACTAAACAAATTTAGTTCCTAGTACACACTTTGCTTCTTTGATCTCATCAGCTATCATCACTTTGAAAATACTTTATTATAACCTGGCAGAATTAAGGTGCAATGCAGAGCCAAAAGCAGCGATAGTTCCTACCGGGAACCATCACTTTAATCACCCCACTTCTTTTTCCAAAGAACTACACTGTAACAGAATTTTGTTTTTTTTCTTTGTTTCTTTCTTTCTCTTTTGTAATTCAGTGTTTATCATATAATTTATTTAGTAGTACAATGAATGCATGCTGATAACTTATCTGGGTAACAGGGTGAGTCCAGTGATGATATCAGTGCTGGCAGGGAGTATTGAATCAGAGAACATGGCCCAGCCCAGGTCAAATGGGGTGGAGGATGCAGCCCAGTCACTCAAAATCAGAGCAGGTGATGAGAAAGCAGAGCAGCACCAGGGGTGAGCTGAGTCAGAACTATATAGCACGCTTTAGATGCTTGCAGGGATAAGGACAAAAACCTAGAGATGTTGCAGGAGCACTCCAAGACCTGAGACTGCTAGGGGTGTTGAAGAAACCAGAGAAAAATGATGGTTCCCCCTTTAATGAAGCAATATTAAGAATTTACCTACTTACATCCCTGGTTCTTCTTTTGCCAAAGATGCCTCAGGCCCTTCAAAAAGGCAAGTAAGTTTAAAATAGTTCTTAAATGCATACATAATACCATATTTAGAAAAAATAATGAATATGAAACTGAAGAAAAAAGAAAAGAAAAAAATGTTGACATCCAATTATGCATTTTTTATCTCTGGAAAAATTGTACACAGACCATACTACAATCAGCTCTCTGAGGGCAGAGACTGAACCTGGCCTGCCCACTTTATCACCAGTGCCCGATCTGATGTTAGCACACGTATGCTCTCCATGAATGTTTGCCTTCATTACCGTTGCTGTGGATGACACATAACCAAGCAAAAGCTTATGAGAGTGTCCTGTTGAGTTACCAAAATGCAGAGTTATAAACACCCTGACCTTTAACCCTCTCATGACCTTTATGTTGAATGCGTATATAAGCATACAGAAGAACCAGATAAGTGTCTAATATCTATAATATATAAAGAACTAATAAGACTTAACAAAAAAACAAACAACCCAATTAAAAAGTGGGCAGAAAAACTAAACAGATACTTCTCCCATGAAGAAATACAAATGGCCAGCAGACATATGAAAAAATGCTCATCCTCATTAGCTATCAGGGAAATGCAAATCAAAACCACAAGGAGATACCACCTCACACCTGTGAGAATGGCTGTTATCAACAAGACAAGGAATAACAAGTGCTGGAGAGGATGTGGAGAAAAAGGAACTCTGGTACACTGCTGGTGGGAGTGCAAACTGGTACAACCACTGTGGAAGGCAGGGTGGAGGTTCCTCAGAAAATTGGGAATGGAGTTACCATATGACCCAGCAATCCCCCTTCTGGGGATCTACCCAAAAGACTTGAAAACCTTTGTCCGCAAAGACTTATGTACCCCAATGTTCATCACAGCGCTGTTCACAGTGGCCAAAACATGGAAACAACCAAAGGTCCCTGTGACAGATGACTGGATAAAGAAGCTGTGGTACATATACACAATGGAATATTACTCAGCTGTAAGAAAAGATGAAATATTGCCATTTGCGACAAAATGGATGGACCTGGAGATCATCATGCTTAGTGAAATAAGCCAGACAGAAAAAACCAAGAACCGTATGACTTCACTCATATGCGGAATATAAAACTGAAAGCAACAAAGAAAAAATAAAAAGAACAAAAAACCAAATAACCCATGGACACAATCAGTAGTTTAATGTTTATTTGGGGATGAGTAGGTTAGGGAGGAGAGAAAGGGGAGGGGGTGGGAGAGGAGGCGGGCAAGCTAAATATAAGGTGATGGAAAGAGAAGTCACACTAGGTGGTGAACTTATTATACAACAAGTTGACAATGCACTGTAGAATTGTATGCCTGAAACCTATGTAATCCTTTCTAACAGATGTCACCCCAATAAGTCTAACAATAAAAATAAATTAAAAAAAAATAATTCAACCACTCCTAATGAGAACTAAATCCACGATATAGGCTTCAAAATGACATAAACTTTCTGCATGCCTGCTACATTTGGTGGCATCCTGAATCCCCTTCTCACTAATGTTGAGTCTTTAGAATTACTTCACGGTACAAGCTGGAAATCAGAAGGTCGTATACCCTAGGCCTGGTCTTGGCATCTACCAGCGGTGCGAACTGGAGCAAGCCATTTAATTGTGTTTTTTTATGAGTTAGACTAACAGTCTAATTTCAGCGATAATGGTTCGTTTCAGCAGTTGTATTCTGATTCTAAGCTGATTATGAAGAAGACAAAATTGGATTCAATAGGACCAGCCAGCATTCCAGATCTTTGTAAATTCCCACACAGTCTTTTACTCTCCCTAATCCTCATACTTCTCAATGTGTGAGCAACTAAACTGCTTACAGGAGATTTACTAGTGACATAAAAACTGGAAGGAGGATTCCAGAAAATTACATGTAATCTTCTTTCTGTGTGCTTTAGAGCAGTATGAACTCTCACCATTTCAACACACTCCTGAATTGATTAACAGTCTAGAAAATTTTCAATAACTTAAAGTGAAGCTATAAAAATATAAGAATCCTTAAGTTTTACCCAAGAAATTTTATATGCAACGGTCTTTAAGTTTACTACAGATGTCATATGAAAATGATGATGAAATTAAAAAAAGGTTGACAAATGAAACCATCAGTAGACAACCGGCTGGAAAAATAGGGCAATGGAGGTGCAATTCTGTTATGCTCAGTTTGCAACCCTGTGACACTGAGTTTTATGGTAAATGATGTCCCTGAGTAAAGAGGGACTCCGGCCCTTTAATATGGGGCCTTCTTGGAGGTGATGGAGGGGCAGGAGCAGGGGATAATGAGCTTGAGAGCTGAGGCAGCTCTTTGTGAAGTTATTTATGAAGAAGAAGCTATTTAACTTTAATCTTCAAATAACCCCCTTATCATCACTATCCCATTGGGACGTAAGTGTCCTCCATCAAATTTACAGTTGTAGAGTTCATCAGTTCAAAGTGCATTACCTTCCAATCTAATAAAAACTTCTTATCCAGTTCTAGTTTGGAGTAAGATCGAATAAACACATTCCATTCTGTTTCTCTCACTAAATGTAGAGGTACTGCACAAAGCAGCTATATGAAGACTGGGAGTAGGTGGGTTAGGAAAGAAGGTAAGATTTGGAGTACCATTGAAACATCAGTTGTATTTACCTTTATTTATCACTGGTGACCCCTAGTTTAAATTCCAAGCTCCCTGAAACTCTGAAGTAAGCATCAGTAAAGGCAGAAAAAATTCCAGGAAAAGCTCTCTAGTTTAGGCTTGAGGAGTAGGTAAGGGGTCACTTAACAGCACAGTAAATGAGCGCCTGCAGGTACCTAAAATTCTGATGGAGGGGAAACTTTCTCCCTACTTAGAGGAGGTATGGAGTGTGGTAAATGCTCACCGATTATCTCTGTGTGTCTTTCAATTACCGAGTCACAAGCACAGATGAGTCATAAGAAAGGTGGGGCAGAGGAGTAAATCAAGTTCCAGCATTCTGGCAGCAGGACTGAAAAGGGGAGGCTTAGGGAAAAATAGTGGGGAAATCACAGAGAGGGAGGAGCTCAGGAAAGCAACCCTGTGAAGTTGGCTGCAAATTTCTGGGTTCACCTCCAAGCTTTGCATGCATGCCTCTGACCCTGGTCAGCATAGCAAAGACTCTGATAACTAAACTTAGAGTTAGATCATTGCCTAGGTCTCAGACTTGCTGCTGAATGATATACACACAGGTCAAATCCAAATAGAACTGTAAAGACTTTTAAAATAGGAATAAAAAAGGGGATGTCATGACAAACTCTGCAGACACTGAAAGGAAAACTAGGAGACACTATGCAGAGGTCTGCGCACATAAATTTAACAACATATTTACTCAAAAATCACAAACTATCTAAATTCATCCAAGATGAAACAGAAAACTGGAGTAGTATTATGAGTACTAAGAAAATAAAATTTATAGTTATAAACATTCCAGATAAGAACTCCCTAAGCTTAGATTGTTTCACTCAAGTTTTAGCAAAACATTGGAAGAATAATACAAATGCTACACAATCTCTTCAAAAAATCAGAAGATAAGGGTACACTTTCCAACTGATTTTGAGGCCAGCATTACTTTCATACCAAAACCAAAGCTAATACAAGAAAAGAAAACCACAAACCAATATCCTTCATAAACATATTTAAAAATCCTCAATAAAATATATGCAAATTTAATGCAGCAATATACAAAAAGAATACTATACCATAATCAAGTGGGGTTCCAGGAATGGAAGGCTGTTTCAATATTCAAAATTCAACCAGTGTAATCCACAATATTAACAGTCTATAAGAATTTAAAAACCACAAAACTCTATCAAGTAATGCACAAAAAGAATTAAGCAAAATTTAATATCCATTTATGATTTTAAAACTCCTCAAAAACCCAAAACCACCTCTCAGCAAACTAGAAATAGAAGTGCTTAACTGCAAAGGACTGACTATTTTCCACCAAAATGGAAATAAAGTGAAGATATGATTCTTACCACTCATATTCATTATCATGCAGTAAGGCAAAGAAAGAAAAAAAGAAATAGGTTGCATGCATATTGGAAAGAAATAAATAGAAATTTTGTATTTACAAACAATGCTTGTCCATGTAGAAAATCTCTAGTGATTCATCAAAAGGAAAACAAAAACATAAACAAAAACAAAAATCTCTTTGCACTACTAAGTAACTTTAGCACAGTTGCAGTATACAAAGTCAGTGCAAATATATCAATCATGTTTTTATATACTAGCAATCAACTGGAAAGCAAAAATGTTTTAAATATCATTTATAATATTTAAAAAAAATGAAATACAAGGAATAAATCTAACAATAGTATATAGGAGCTGTATGCTGAAAATTACAAATACTGATGAAAGAAAGCAAAGAAGACAACAACAAAAAAATGAGATATACCATGTTCATTAATTGGAAGACTCAATGCAGTAGAGATTCTCCCAAATTGATCTACTCAGATCATCAATGACTCTCATGGGAGATGTCATTAAAGAAGCTCAGAGAGAAGGTACAAACAGAAAGATGAGGCATCCAAAATGTGAATAGCACCATCTTGCAAATGGCAGATATAGGAGTTTTCCATTGCTACTCTAACAAATTAGAACAAACTTAGCTTAAAATGATTCATTGTGTTATTTAACCATTCCAAAGGTCAGAGGTTAAAAGCAAGGTGTTGGCAGGTCTGTCTTTCTTTCTGAAAGCTCTAAAGGAGAATCCTTTTCCTTATCCTTTCTAGTTTTCAGAGTCTGCCCGCATTCCATGTCCAATGGCCACCTTCCTGCGTCTTCAAAGCCAACAACATGGCACTTCACTGTGCCTTTTGTCTGCAATCGCATTTCCCTCTGACTCTTCTGCTTTCTCCTTCCATTTTTAAAGACTCTTGTGATCACATTAGGCCCATCTAGATAATCCAGAATAATCTTCCTATTTTAAATTCAGATGATTAGCAACCTTAATTCCATTAGTAACTTTAATTTCCCTTTTTAGGTAATTTAACGTATTCACAGGTTCTGGGAATTAGAATGTGGACATTTGGAGGGGGAAAGCATTATGAGGCCTAGCATAGAAGACTTATCTGATGAATTTTAAGATTCTGACATGGAATTGAAAAAGATATTGAGATGTTTAAGACAAAGCTGAAGCTAAAGAAGGGTTTACACACAGGCCAAAGAAAACATTCTGGATCTCCATTATAAGTGATTATTTATTTATTATATACATGCCTAAATGTTAGAATGCTTTTATTTTGTTCTTTTAAGTTCTACATGTCTCGTTAATATTACCCAGAAGGTCAATAAATTCATAAGCATGAGGCTGAATTAAAAGTACATTTGATGTTCTGTGTGGTTAGGAAACCAAATGAGTACATTACATACTAGAAAATATAAACCTAAACTAAATTTGAAAGTATATCTTAACATGATAAATGTAATCAGAGAACACAAAAAGGCATTGCTTAGCAATGAACCTGGAATAAAATAAATATAATTTCATTAGGAAAGAAAAACTCTGAAAAGAAAATAATGGATAGAAAAATATCATAATATGAAAAATTATTCTTGCACAATGTGTTCTTTTCAAGAAAAATCCTTTGATTAATCATATAACTATGACCATATGGGCTGAATGGAAAAATTATTTACAAGGATAATACCCTCGGGTTGAAAATAAAAAGTATTTCTATCTCACAATAGCTAATAGACAATGTAATCCAGGACTCTATTATATAGAGAATGTCTCTTTTGCTTTTCAATATACCATATCGACAAGTAATTTTTGTTCCATATTAGTATGTGTATTCCTGGTAGACAGGTGTACCAATCATTGTCAACCTTTCTGCCACAGTGGAAACTCATGAGAGGTGGTGGCATTTATGGATGCAAAGGGCATAAATGAGATTTAAGCTCAATTTCCTGTACAGTATTTCACATGCCACCTCTTTTTTTCCCCACTTCAGGTAATATAATAGATAGTTTGATAATTAAATTCATGTTATTAGAGGTATAATATAAGCACACACTAGCTTTTGGATTCTTTCTCATTTTAAAACCAAAATAATTACCATCTGGGTCTCCATTATGTGTGAGTACTCAAAGTTCAGACCCCTTCACAGGTCCTGATAATCTGCAAATACTGTTTATGTTCTTCTGGTTGTGGCTATACCAGGCTACCCTGCTGTTTTTCTCCACACCCACCAGCTCATAACTACTTTTTCGTGCTGGTGAAGTTATCTCTGCTCTACATCACTCCAAAAGAAACACCACCTTCCTTTCTCCAAAACATAGCTGACATGAGGCTGTGTTCTCAAAAGACTTCACTGAAGGAATTCTGCTGTGATATAAGCCACTCTCAGTAGGGAATCTTTGTCTGTTTTGTCACTGATGTGTATTTCAAACACCCAGAATATTGTCTGGTACAGAATACATGCTCAGTACAGGCTTGTTGAATAAATGCCAAGTTTATGGAAACATAAGGTAATCACAGTGCAAAGAAAAGTAGGATATCCTACTTCTAAAATCCATCAATCATTCCTCAGCTCTTAACTAAATTCCTAGGACCCATTCATTCTTCACACTGAGAAAACCCCTCTCTATTTTGTTTTAGCTGCCCAGGAGAAATCCAACTAGTTAATCCCATGGTAATCTTTCAGAAATGCTGTTGTGACCACAGAAAACATTATCGTTTACATTGCTTTGTGGAGACTTGAATTTCTTTTATTCCAAATATAGCGTTTCAAAATAGGATTTTTTTACCTTTCCATAATCAAAGGTTCATCCAAATGTTTACTCCAAAACCCAAAACTAACTCTCTCTCTCTCTGTCTCCTCTCTCATCTCCTGGCTCCTTTCCATTAGCATTCAAAATTCTTCAATTCTTCCTAATTAAACACAAGAGTCCTTTCCCAAACTCATATCCTACCTCAGTCATTATCATAATTTTTGCCTCTATTTATGGATAAATATATTGAATGTTTTCTACCTATCTCCTCAGTTCTGACTATACCTCTACACACTGCAATCTGGTTTCCACTCCCACCATTCCACTGCAATCTTTTTAACTAGGTCACCAGTGCTCTCGATAAAGGCCTCCACCCCTGTTTTCTACATATTTTAGTCTTCATATTTCTTAAAATCTCAACACTGTTTAATAATATTGGTAATGCTGTCCTCACTACTTTCTCCCCTGATTTTTATTACACGGCATTCTAAGATTCTGGCTATTCTTCCTCAGTATTCTTTGTGGACTCCTCCATTCATAAGTGTTCTCCAGGGTTCTGTTTTAAGGTGTTTTCTGTTCACAGTTTCCTAACCTTTTCTATGTAATCTCACCAACTCCTATGGCATTCACTACCATCTTCATCTTGAGAGCTTTCAATTAGACCACATCTCCAGGCCAGATTTCTTTCCTAGTTTTCTGATCAAAATGCCCACCCTTTTAAAAAATTCTTATTGTAAGCTCAAACTCAACATATCCCGAACTAAAATTATACCTTTCAAGGGAGTTCCCTGGTGGTGTAGTGGCTAGGCTTCAGTGCTCTCAACGCTGCAGCCTGGGTTTGATTCCCAGTCAGGGAACTACCCAAAAAATAAAAAAATAATAATAAAAAAATAAACTTATTCCTTCTTCAAAATATGTAGCCAGTCTTTAGTGTTCCCAGCCTAGTAAGTGACACTGCCATTCACTGGTTTCCCTTCTTGACACATTGATGTCATCCCTGAATCATCTTTCTCCCTCTTAGTCTGTCTCTAACCAATTCTACTTTGTAAATATCATTCAAATTAATGAACATCTTACCAATCCCATTGATACTAACTTAGGTTCAGATCATCATTTCTCATCCATATTACAGACTCTAGAAAGAGTATACTGCAGTCACTAGCTAAAAGTATGCCGAGGATATGAAGTGCAAGGCTACTGCTTTCCATTCTTGCTATCCTTTAAGTATAACCTACCTAAAAAGAAAGCAGAACAGAGAAGTGAAAAGGAAGCAGGTGCCTCTTGTAACATATGAATGCCTGGGTAAGCCATGCCTGAAGCCACATTTCTCAATCTTTCCAGCTATCTGCACCAACATATTTCATTTTTATTTTTGATTAAGCAAGTTTATTGGATTTCCAACACATGGAATTTAAAAGTCCTGACTTATAAAGTCATTTGGCCAGGACATAATCTACCTTTTACCCTTAGTGCCTAGCCAGGTGCTTCACTTGCTGAATGAATGATGTATGCAAAACATCTTTACCTCCATATTAACAAAGAGCAATGTGCTTTCATTCATTCAACAAGTATTTATTGAACATATTTTATAGATGACTACTCTAAATACTGGAATACAGCCCTGAGCAAAACAGACAGACCCTTAGTCTAATAAACTCTCTATATAGTATATTCAAAAATAAAGACTATGGAATTAAGGTATGCTGTTTGGTGCTGGATATTTACTACTTTTGTCCATGAATCTTAGGAGAGCTGTTTGGATTTTATACAACAAGGTATTATGTCTGAATCAAAGAAATCCTTCAGTGCTTGTCTATCAGCATAAGATATTTACATGAAAATTGAGGACATGATATCTACTAAAATTTAGGTGTAAACAAAGTTCAGGACTTAAAATTTTAGCAGAAAAATATTCTTTTTATAGAGTTCTAAGGATCCCAGTCATAGAAACTCTGGTTCACTGACCCTTTAGCTCAATATTCAAGGTTCCATGGAAAAAACAATATAGTACTTAAACAGTCCTATTGTTGAATCCTTGATTTAAATAAAAACTATGTCCTTTTGGGAAACTTTTCTAACCTTCCTAAGGACTATTTCCTCATATATAAATGGAGGATTATAGCACCTAATTCACATTTAGTCCTGTTCACTTGGAAAGTTAGCTGGTGATCATTAAGTATTAGTTGAATAAATGAACAGTAATGCAAATATTAAGTAAAATGATATACAAGAAAGCATGTATAAGCTGTAATGTGCTACATAAACATTGTTGCCTTTGGCATCATTATCATCATCATCATTATTATTACTTCTGTGAGCACTGCAGTTGTGGGAAAGCTAGGTAAGAAAGAGAAGAAAATATAAAAACGGACTGGAAAGAGTTCAATGTCTACATGTCTAACAAGGGAATAATCAAGGCCTATAGGACCAAACAACAATATCAAATAAGGGAAGTTTGGTTTCACTGCTTCCAGTCTCTGGCTCCCTTCTTTAGCATCTTCATGGTTCTCTCCATAAAACCTCCTAATCCTATACTCTATCCGCATATCAAAATTACCTCTTTACTTAGCCATCTAGCCATTTTTTAACCTGGTTTTAGGAAAGAAGTCTGATTCAATGATAATATTACAATGGTGTGAAAATGTTGGTATATTTGTGCCCTGCTACTTTGGGTTGCATCTCAATTTTCCTATGAAATGCTACCTCCTTCTTTAGTTACTTATCAAAGTTAAAATTCCCTCACAACAGTTGTAGTCGCCGCATGACACATTTTTTTAGTTTTGTATTTCCTAATTTTTCAGTAATAATTCAGAATTATAATATAAATGAAAATATTATCTTTAAAATAGTGCTTTAAAATACCAAAATACTCCAATAGGCAGACTTTTTATTTTCCTCCTTCATTGTCAACTGCCAATTTAGCTTGCAAATCATCGGAATGAGTTTCTGTAAGGTAACTACTTTTTCTTGGAAAACTAAACTAAGCATTGTTGAAACCTAAATGTTTTAATCCTTGGCTAACTCATTTACCCACCCCAGCTTTTCGAAATTTAGAACAGATAATGATGTACTGTCTTAAGAAGCTTTCAAGGTAAAAATGCTTGAATATGGGCAAAAACTATCTTTAAACAATACCCTGGAACTTGGGGAGGAAGAAATTGATCAAGAGAAGAGAAGCCAAAAATCAGAGTTGCATTCTCCCATCTCTGAACCACTTTTCAAATTATCCTATTTACCTTAGTTGCAGAGAAGTATTATTATTTTTACTTAAATTAATAGCTTAGTATTAAAATGTAATTCTTAGCACAATAAACACCATGCATATAATTATATGTGTTGATTTAATTTTATTGTTAAATTTTCATTGGAAAAAGCAGTGTTATTATATATTTTCTAAACTTTTGACATCTCTGACAAGGCATACATACTTGCTCCTAACCTTTTAAAGAAGAAATAATATTGGTCATGGACATAAGATCACCAGGGTAGCTGAGAAAAGGGTAAGGATCTAGGATGAGGAGTAGATGCAAAGTGGGTCAGACTCAGGAAAGAGCTCAGAGCCTATAAGTTGAGATAGATCTGGAAACCTGAAAGCCATTGGCAGAGAAAGCATCCATTCATTCTAATAAACAAAAGTTTACAAGGGGTCAAAAGTCAGTTCAGAGATGACATGGGATCAGAGCAAATAGGAAAGTCTATGGTGCAGAGATCAGTAACATGGGCAAAATTTGGGTAAAGCTCCTGGGTAACAGCAACAAGCAGTAGCTTTTCATTTTTCCAGCTTCCTTTCCCATTTCCTGATTTTTTATGTGATTCCTACTGAAATAAAGACACACCTGCTGTATCTATGTCTGAATACAAGAGTATGTAATAGAAGTGTATGGATGAGAGAAAAGAAAGGGTAAAAATTTTAAGTTTAGGGAGTTCCCTGGTGGTGAGGTGGCTAGGCTTCGGCATTGTCAAGGCTGTGGCCTGGGTTTGATTTCCAGCCAGGAAACTACCCACATAAAAAAATTAAGTTTATTTTGGAGAGAGGGGCAAGAGAGGTACAGGACAAAGATTTTTTTAAATAAAAAAGAACTTAGATAAAACATAAAATAAAATTTTAGATTTCTGGTCAAGATGGTGGAGTAGGTAAATGCTATTCTTACCTCATATCATGAACAGAACAAAATTACAATTAAATTATAGAAAAATTATAATTAAGACTCACCTGAAGTCCAATTGAACAGAAGTCCTACAACTAAGGACATATAGAAGAAGCTATGTGGAGATTGGTTGGAAACACATAATGAACTGGTCCCGCGTCCATGTGTGTCAGGTAAAAGTCAGCTGTGAAGGTTTCCTTGGAGGTGTGGGGGGATCCCAGCTCCACATCAGTCTTCATAACTTCTGGCTGTGAAAACCAAAGGATATTGTTGCTGAGTGAGATGGAGTGCTTGTTTTGGCAGCATATATACTAAAAAAAGTGAGATGGAGTCCCAGGCCTTTCTGTTAAAGCGACCATTTATGGACTCACTTGCTGACAGACTTACTCATTCTGATCTCCAGTGCTGGGGCATCAGCTCAAAAGCCACCAGGGACATATGAAGAGGAACTGAATTATTTGGCTTTAGGGCAAAGGCTGGAGGGACAACTTTCTCCCAGACAGAAGTGCTGACAGAAGCCATTAGTATTTTTTTTGTGTTCTTTTATTTGTTTTTTGTTTTTTTGTGTATTTTTGTTCAGCCCTTCCTAATCCTGGCATACAGACACAGGCAGTTGTCATACCTGAGTCTCCATTGACCTGCCTAACATGGTTTGCCCTGCCCTGGTGATTCCCTAAGACTCTGCCCCACCCAACTTGCATGCACACCCAAATCACTTCCAGTGGCTTTTCCATCACCATCCAAACAACTTCTCATGAACCATACTGTGAACTTTTCTAAACTCTCTCAAAGGTTCACAGCCCCAAACAAGCAACATCTGGTTCAGCATGCTCTGTACCTCTTTTTGAGCAGCCCCAAGTTCAGCACTAGGGGCAGCCAGCCTCAGTTCATGGCTTGGCCTCTTGAGGAATCTCCAAGCCTAGCATGGGCAGCAGCCATCTGCAGTTTTCTTTGTGGTTCATGCTAAGAAGCCCTTGAGCTAGCATGCCTGATAGCTAGCTTAGGACCACACTGGAGTACCACCCAGCTACCTCAATGGGTGATACACTCAAAGGGCAGACTGGGCAGGCACCAGAGTCCTGCTAAAGCAAATTCAGTGCTATAGGGTCAGTCCCTGTATAACAGCTCCTTCATTGTAGTCATAGCAAGTCCTCACAACTAAATAGCCCAAAGTTGAATCCCTCCCATTGAAGTGCAACAGCAACCAAAGCTCAACTACAACAGGAGCGCATATACAACCTATACAAGAAACAAACACACCTGAAGTACTTGGTTCTTGTGACCAGGGAGATGATGTCACTTGGTTCCATAGGACAGCTACTACTTAAGGCCAATCTACTAAGATCAGGAGATATAGCAGCACTACCAAATAGATACAAACACAGAAAAGCATCCAAAATGCAGAGACAAAATATCTCAAATGAAGGAATAGAACAAAGCTCCAGAAAAAGAACTAAACAAAATAGAAACAAGCAATCTACCAAATGCAGAGTTCTAAATGCTGGTTATAAGGATGCTCAATGATCTCAGTGAGAACTTCAACAAAGATGTAGGAAACATGGAGATAGAACATGTGAAAAAGAACCAAAAGGAGAAGAAGAAGAGATAAAAATATAAATAATAGAATGGCAATAACTGCACATTAATAAATACTTTAAATGTAAATAGATTAAATATTACAATAAAAAATAAGGTGGCTGAATGGATAAAAAAACAAGATCCTTACACATACTGCTTATGAGGAATTCACTTCAGATCAAAAGAAAGAAAGATGAAAAATAAAGGGATGGAGAAAGATAGTTCATGGAAATGGAAATTTTTTAAAAAGCTAACACAGCAATATTTACACAAGACAAAATAGATTTTAAAACAAAGGCTATAAGAGGAGATAAAGAAGGACCCAGTAATCCCACTTCTGGGTATTTATCTGAAGAAACCCACAATGCTACTTTGAAGGAACATGTGGATTCATATATCTGTTGCAACATTATTTACAACAGCCAAGATATGGAGGCAACCTGGGTGTCTCTGAATGGATGAATGGATAAAGAAGAGGTGGCACATATATACAATGGAATATTACTCAGCCATAAAAAGAATAAAGTCTTGCCATTTGCAGCAACATGGATAGACAAAATAGAGGGTATTGTGTTGAGTGGAGGAAGTCAAACAGAGAAAGACAAATGCCATACTATTTCACTTACATGTAGAATCTAAAGAATAAAATAAATAAACAAACAAAACAGAAACAAACTCTGAATACAGAGAACAGTTTCATGGTTGCCAGATGGGAGTGGTTTGGGGGGACAGGGTGAAAAAGGTGAAGAAATTAAGAAGTACAGATTGTTAGTAACAAAACAGTCACATGGATGTAAAATGCAGCATAAAGAATATAGTCAATAATATTATAATAACTATGTATGGTGTCAGATTGGTACCAGATTTACTGGGTGATCACTTCATAAGTTATTAAATGTCTAATCACTATGTTGTACACTTGAAACTAATATAATATTGTATGTCAACTGTAATTTTAAAAATTACTGAAAAAAGAAAACATTTAAAATGCTTGAATCTGAGAATCTAATAATCTAAGCATTATTTTGATTATCACCATTGTCACCTCCGCCACTGTATGTTATTTTTAGAGTTAGAAAGACTCCATAAGGTAATTTAAGAAATTTAAGAAAAGGACAAGAAAAACTACCCTTACTATATTTAAGGAAAACAAATGATATTCTAGCACTTATTTTCCTGAGGGCCTTTTAAAGACTTACTGTTTAGTCACAAACATATCTTAAATAGTTGTATAAGGGGATATGTAATATTGAACCACCTTCATCTCAGAAAAACACAAACCCAAGATTTCTCCAATGTATAAGTGAGAAAGATCTCATCTTTGGAGCTAAAACATTATTATCCTGCAAAAAGGAAGCAATCTTGCCCAGGACTGATAAAGAGAAAACATAATACTGAAATCTTATTACCTAACAAAGCCCCAGAGAGCCTGAAGTGCCACAGCTTAGAATGGATCTTTTTTAAGTTTAGTCAAAAACTCCCTTCAAGGAAATACAATTTTAAGAATAAGACAGGGATAAATTAGGTCTTCTTGAAAAGTATTGCCTTTAATACTTAAGTTTAGAAAAAAGAATAAGATATAATTCCTTGTCTACACTTACAAAATTTCATACCCAATACTAGCTTAGTTAGTTAGCTTGATCCATGCTTTTCTCAATAAAATGGTGGGGAAGATATTGTATGTGCTACTTTGAGCAAATAATGTGATAACCTCAGAAAGACAATATGTAAAAATGGTAACAGTGACAGACTTCATCAGAAAGTGGGATTTTTAATTTGAAAATTTGTAAAAAAAAAAAACAAAGATGGGCTAATATGAATTTAGGGTTGAGAGCAGTATGTTGGTATGGAGAAAACTGTTCTAGAGGTGAAAACAACTTATCATTGTCTTTCTAGTCTGACAAGCAGCTCAGTAAATTGAAAGGGTTTTTCAGAGCAATACTTGGTATTAGTTACTTCCTAGAAATCCATGGAAACCAAGTGACAAACTCTTGACCTTTGTTAACTGTTCTTTTTAGTATCAGCAATACAAGTATGAATGTAACAGGATAAAAGGCAATTACCAGGAATATTTAGTGAAGTTTGTCCCTTACTTGAAGTCTGAAAATCTTTTTCAATAGCTGAGGGAATTTTGGCTAGTCATGTCCCTTTTCTGGGTCGTAATTCCCTCATTAGATGATAAAACCATTAATTGCCCACAAAATTGCTTTTAGTAATAAATTGCCCAAATTTTAGCTGGGCACGAGGGTGCCAAACTAGAGACTGTATTTCCAGGCTTCCTTTCAGCTAGGAGTGCTCACAAAATAACAAAGGTGATTTTGCGATTTTTGTATTATTTCTTTAAAAATAAAGCTATTTGATCTGGACTCTGCCCCTTTCCACTAGTTAGGAAATGACCACAATTGGGACCTCCACCTTAGACCCAGTCCATGAGCTACATGTCGAGGACGACGCAGCTTTTCCACCAGCCTGGGTTCCTGAGGTACATCGAGAGAAGAAAAAGGGATTCTCTTCTTTGGACTTGGGTTGGTGTTCTCTTTGTTACATAGTTTAGCCTGAACCTTAGCTAATGCAGAAGGTCCTAAACAAATAATTGTTGAAATACACATATGTTCCAGTTCTGAATGTTAATAAATGTCAAAGAAGAAACAAGTTTTGCTTTAGAACTGAAACGAAAAGAAGAATAAATCTTATCCTGACAGTGATGATCACAGAAGCACATGTTAAAGTTTAAGATCAATTTTCAAATGATGGCCTCTCCTTTCTTAACAATTGAGCCTCAGAGGCCCCTTCATTATACCTTTTAATTGCTCTGTTAATTACTTTCAATATCCTTCCATTTTATCACCATGCAGTATGACAACAGGTTTACCTTCACTACAAAGGCTATCTCTAAATTCCCACAGGCATTTAGTAAAGTTTTATTATCCCCAGGCATAATCCTATGAGAAGATTAGATCACTAAAAGCAGTTTTCTGCCTATCAGCATAAAGTAGTTGGTAAGGGCTTGACAATGACGTGGGGCTTGAAACCCGAAATCCTGCAGCTTACAGGAGGGCATCAGAAGGAGCTCTGGGAAAGTTACCCGAAGCTGACTTGCCTGTGCTTATGAAAGTCACTGCCCAAAAAGGAACTTCAAGAACTCTTTCATGACTTTGTAAAAGCCTAGACTTAAATACACATGTAAATTTATTAATACACAAATTTTATATCCACACATATTTTTTAAAACAATTTTTATTAGCAATATTTTTTTTTCAATCTGATTTTTTTTTAATTCATTTTTATTGTTAGACTATTAGCAATATTTTTATTTGAACTTTCATGTAAAGTCTCAATGATCTGAAAAGATCAAGAGTTATTTGACTTAATTAAATTCTTTGTGCAAAGTTGAACTTTGTGATCTGCTGATGTCTAAAGGGAAAACACACATTATGGATGCAGATGAATTAAAAAACATAAACAGTTTCCCAAGAGAGCATTTCACAAAAGGGAGAGATTTGGGTACCCCAACGGTCAACTAAATGGTATTCATGGCCTTGGAGTAGGGAGAAGTACATCTAGGGGGAGAAGTAAATGAATGATGAAAGGATAAAAAGTGGGGGGACACAATATAGTGTCTTACCCTCCTCCTAATCTGTTTCCCTCACTGAAGCCATTTAAAAACACAAATATGATCATTTTCATTTCCTTGCTTAAAATTCATAAATGGTTTACCATGGCCCTTAGAAAAAAATACAAAATCCTAAATTGACCTAAAAATGTGTTGTGTGACTAGACCCTAATAAACTTTCTGAGATTGCATTAAATGGTGATGCCTACTCGTCTCTCTAGGCTGGGATACTGGGTGTTATGGGTTTAATTATGTCCCTACAAAATGTCATATGTTAAAGTTCTAACTCTCAATACCTCAGAATGTGACCTTCTTTGGAAATAGGGTCATTGTATTATAGATGTTAGTTAAAAATGAGGTCATTCTGGAGTAGGGTGTGTCCCTAATCCAATATGACTGGTGTTCTTATAGAGGATAAATTTAGACATAGACACACATGCAGGGAGAATGCCATGTGAAGATGTAGGCAGAAATGGGAAGGATGCTTCTACAAGCCAAAGAATACCAGAGATTGTCAGCAATCTACCAGAAACAAGGGGAGAAGCATGGAACAAATTCTTCCTCACAACCCTCCAAAGAAACCAACCCTGCTGACATGTTCATCTTGGACTTCTAGCCTCCAGAACTATGAGACAATAAATGTCTGTCGTTTAAGACATTAATCTGTGGAACTTTGTTATGGCAGCTCCAGGAAACTAATGTACTGGGTTTTGTTTAACTTTCTGCATGGGCCTTTGTCCATGCTGTTTCCTTCACCTAGATAAAACAACTTCCCTCTTCTCCTTAACCTACACTTACCATAAATTTGATGAGACCCTGAACTTCAAAGCACTGCACTCTCCTAAACTATTTAATTGTTTGCTTCATATTTGTCTTCTGCATCTGGCTATAAGCCCAGGCTAGGACTGTGTTTGTTTCATTCACAGATGTATTCTCTGTGACTGGCACATAATTAGCACTCGAGAAATATTTATTGACTGGGTCCCTTGATTTTCACTTGGAATCCTCGGTACCCAAATATTGTTTCAAAGATTCCACATCCTTAGTAATAATTCCCATCAAAATATTTCTATCCTCATGTATATATTCATGTGCCTGAAGGCAGCCTCACATTTCATAATTCGTTGTTGTCATACTTAACATTTTATTTCATTCCACCACACATCTGTATAAGCAATAATATTTGTAAATGTACTAGTCTCCAGGAATGTTTTTGATTTGAGTCCTATATTACTGAAAGGAATTTCAATTATTTGGCATGCTGACATCCTCATAAGATTTTATCTGTCCAGCAAGGCAGATGAGGGAAATGGTGTGAGAGAGAACACTAAAAAGAAGCATTAAAAAAAAAAATAGCCAAAACTTTAAGTTATGTTTCCTGATAGAAAAACTTTCGATGATATACTGAGGTGAGAGGTTTGGTGAGAATTATTTAGAACCTATGAAAGTTAATCTCAAAACATGTATATCCATATTTTTTTATAGTTATATTTGTAAAAGGGTAAAAAAAGAAAGCAAATGGTTCTAGGTAGGTTACTTCTATCTCTCAGGCGAATTCTCATTTAATTAGACTTTAAACTCCCAAAGAATTGTACAAATGCTTGAAAAGAGTCTACTCACATACATTAGACACCTTCATAGTGAAGCTCTTTTAGTGAGTGTGTTCACTGAGATGGAAGCATTTTTTATTTATCTTAAAGAGAACTTTCTGAGTGAATGTGATTTACATAGATATTCTCTTAATAAGATAATAACTGGAGATGCTACATTATTTAGTATCATGTCTTTAGATGGATCCTGCTAGTTACAGAAAAACTAAAGTGTGGTAAATCTGTTTTTAATTCCATCATATAATGACATAAACTATGCTAAGGCCTACTACTCTTGGGCACAAGAAGAACAAAGTGGCTTGACTTGTCCTACTCATTTATTTAGTAAATACCTCGTGGGCATTTATTATATGTCAACTATTGTAACAGATGCTATTAATACTAAGTTGAATAAAAATAATAATAGCAATAAGAATGGCTGATTGTATGCCAGGCCCCTTACTAAATGCTTTATATGCATATTATCCTTTAATCCTCACCGTAGCCCTGTAATATAGGTACTATCATTGTCCTCATTTTATGAAGAACTTATGTCCCAGAGAGGTCTACTAGTGTGAACTAGATCAAAGAACTAGGATTTAAGTACAGATACATCTCACTGACTGCAATGCCTAAGTTTTTACCCAATGCATTATACAACCTCACAATATACAATGATTCAATTACTATCATTGCTCCTCCAAATCCATAAAATTCAGATGGAACTCCTGACTTGAGAAAGATAATGTAAAAATGAGTTTGAGAAAGAAGATTTATTTTCACAGTAATATGAAAATGACATTAGTAACCTTTTCTTAAAATGAGCTTATGGACCAATTCACATTAGCTCTGCAAATTCACAACTTAGATTTATGGTGATTTGGGCTCATCTCAAGTGAGCTTAAGAAAAACAGAAATGAAAGAAAGGGTCTTTAGAACCTGAAGTCCAACAGGTGTGTGTGTGTGTGTGTGTGTTGTGTGAATGCAAAATAAAAACAGTGTGAAAAAGAGATCTGGAGTTTGAGTCAAGGAAGAAATTCAATCTATTTTCTAATCACTAAGGCAGAAACTGAGTTTGTATATATTTTGTTAGGGGAAAATCCATAGCTTTCATGAGCTTCTCTAAAAATATTCTGACCCAAAATTTTGAGCCAAAATAGAAAAGAGAAACATTTTTTAAAGGTCCAGAGAGAAGATGTAACTATTAGTTGAAATCAGAATTCTTAAAATAATGTTAGGACCACTGTAAAACAAGAGAATAATTGGCCTCTGTTTCATTGCTGAGCCTGTGTATTCCCTGATGTGTCATTTTGGGACTTGTCTTTCATGTTAGGGAGGACATGCGTACATATTCCCCACTGCTGATCTTTCCATGCATTCATTTAGCATTCCTGGCCTCTCTCTACCTGCCTCACTCATTCAATCCCAGAAGAATAGGAGTGACTTATTCCAATTGGTGAACTTGAGAGAAAAACTGTGAAAGTTTTCAGGAAAGGTGCTCTCTTTTACAGCCTGGGTAGAATCTGCACTTGGGGAGGGAGAGGCCTGCTCTCTTCTAGAGCTGACAAAGTTAAATGGCTGAACATCTTAACTCTACATTCAGCGTTAGAAAGCCAGCTTGTCCACAGATATAAGTAAATTCTCCATACAGTTTCATGAGTAATTAAGGGCATTTTTGGCTTTTCTCTACTTATTTTTTCATCTTATTTTTCAATTATTCTGAAACTGAATGAGGAAGCAATGTGCCCCTTCAAAAACCCCAAGCTATAGATAAATTAATAACGGTAGCTTGTAAGCAGGATACAAAAGAAGAAAAAAGCTTCTCTTTAGTATATTCTGAAAAAAAGGACTAGAATTAGATAGAAGTGGTTTAAAAATAATATTGTTCCAGTTTTTCCACCCCCAAGTGTTACTATAATAATATAGCACCAGATCCAATGTGACTCATTTTTAAATGGGTATATTAACAATTTACCCAAAAAGCCCAAGGAGATGGCAAGAAGATGACTGGTAACCCCAATTTTGCAACCACTGAAAACCTTTGATAGATTACAATTGGAAATAACCTTAGGGGATAAGTGGAGATAATTCTGAGTAGTAAGAAAGACTCTCCCATGTATTATTCAGATGTTTTACTTTCTAACCATCCTACCTTTTATATTTCATTTCTTTGTCTTTTTATTGTAACCAAAGCAGGACTCATACAAGGTGTGGGGCAATGGCAATGTGCTTCACCCACCTCCTACTACAGAGAGTATAATTGACCAATGGCACCACCTTGGAAATCCATGCTAGTGTTGGCTTCCAGGCTGCTCTGCCATGGATGATTCCAGCCAATGACTGAATGCAGCCGTGATACTAAAGGCAGATGCCATTCCACTGAGATATGAGATGTTTGTTGGCAACTTTGTCTGGAAGATTCTCTGATGGATTTGCTGAAACTGTATGGCATGCCACCCAACATCCTCTCCCACTCTCCTTCACTCTGGGTTAGACTTGCAGATTTGTCAGATGGTTCTCCCAGCCTTCTCTGGGTAGCTCCCCACTTCCTTTCACATAGGTACCTTTCCTGAATAGAGCCCTTCTTACATGTTTAACACCATCTTGGTTTCCGCTTCTTGGAGGACAATAAAGGAATGTTTTACAGATAGCACAAATAAGTCCATTGTCATTGGAAAAGAGCCAGAAACCAGTATTTACACAGCTTTATGAAATAAGAAAAGCACAGAGTTAGCTAAAGCCTTAGAATATGGTTACTGCACTCTATGCGTACAGACAATGCGAAGTGGCTCAGTTCCTTAAAGGATGGAACAATGTCAGGAAAAGGTAAGAGCATTTGTATTTGTCAGAACTAATATTGACTTTTCAGCAAGCATGAGTATTGGAGAAGAATTAGCATGGGGTTCAGATGGGAATGAATTGTTAGTGCAGAGTCTAAACTAAGGTTTTGTTAGACACACTGACTACAAGTTTTATCAACACTAAATAAAGAAGTAATTGGTGATTAACACTAGAAATACATTATTTGGTTCTATCCAGTCTGGTTTCCAGAGTGAGTAGACTAACTGGTTGAATGAGATATATTCTTGTGTGTGTGTGTGTGTGTGTGGTACTTTCCCAAGTAATTCTACTTCTTGCTAATCCTCCCACTGGATCATAGCTCACAAACAAGAGGAAGCGCAAATTTTGCACTTGGGCTGTGGTATATTTGTAGGTAGATTCTAGAGCTATGTTGTCTAATCTGGTAGCCATTAGCCACACATAGCTTTTTAAATTTAAAATTAAATTATTTGTATTGAATTAAAATTTAGAATTCAGTTCCTCACTGTGCTAGTCGCATTTCATATGTTCAACAGCCATATGTGCCTAGTGGTTCCTGCACTGGACAGAATATAGAACATTTTCATCACTGAAGACAGTTCTAATAAACAGTGCTGCTCTAGAAGAATTATTTCAGGGAAACATAGTTATCTGACTTCTTTAACTATTTTTCTTCCTTTGGTGTGGGAAGAGGTTGTGTTATAAGGTCATTGTTCCAGCACAGCTCCTTCTCACACCTACTATTGAGACATAAACACTGTTACAGGCTATTCAAATTTTTAGGAGCCATTGAGGAGGTCTTCAGTTTCATTTGGTATGAGGATCAGTAACCAACAGATTTCACTAATATCTTTATTAAATTTGATACTCTTTTATCCATTGACTAATGAGATTAAGTTTTAGGACAATAGAGTAGCCTTATCAACCTCTGGGTAAGTAAGCAATGGTCCTGAGGAAGGGATGCAGCACCCTATCACTGAATGACAGGAGGGACATAACAGTCGGCATGATGATTAGAGTGTCTAAGAAGAGCCAGGGTTTGGGAGTCTCCTGTACCTAGGGAAAGAAATCAAACTCCAAAATGGAAAGTGGAAAGGTAGCATGGTCTCTCTCCAAGCTCCTGGAAGAGTTCATGTGTACAGAGTCTACTGAGCTTTAAACAGAGAGGTAGCATCTCAAGAGAGAGGAATCCTTCTGCTAGAAATGTTGACTTTGCTGAAGAAAATGCAGGGGGTGCTCATTAAAAAACACAACTGAGAAACTCCAAGCCTTCCCTGCTGATATCTAGATGATCAGGGAATGCTATGGGTGACCAGAGGATTGAGAAAGAGCATCACCTAGACACAGATGCTGGACCAGAGAAGCAGAGAACCACAGCACTGCACTGAGCATCCAAGTGCATGTTTGTCTGGGTCTTATGTGGGCATTTTTCTCAGACTCCCATGACTTTAGCTATTCCACTGATTTCAAATCAGATTGATGGTATGGCTCTAGTTCCTCTTCTTGGCTTTACTGAGATAGCTTGCTCTTGATCTAGCTTCAGTTTATTTTTTGCTGCATTCTCTCCTTTAAAACAATGCAATTTTGCCCACTAAAACCTTGGCCCATGATTATTCTCCTGCACACTGTCTTCACCAAATTCTCAGATTCATTCCACCCAATTCTTTTCTTCCTCCAAGCCAGATTTCCTTACACTGCTCTCAGTTGGTTCTGTCCTTCTAGAATTATAAATAGAACAGGTTACATTTTCTAAGAATAGATGTATATACTTAGTTCACTTTCCAGAAAAATTAAGAATTCTTTTAATTCTTCAGCTTCATTTATTATTTCAATCTTTCTTTAAATTAATCCTTTATTTATTCATTCAATAAACATTTATCGAGGTTACATGAAGTGCCTGAACATTGGCTTAGCTTTGAAGATACAATGGTGAATGAGATACACAGAGGAACTGCTTACATGTCAGTAAGGATAGACAGACAACAACGTAGAGATGCAAATTAAATCATTTCTAACGGCAATAATTGCTCTTTGAAAATAAGGTGGGGTAATAGTATTTCACATGTTGAAGGAGAATATCAATTTAGATAAGTTGATTAATGAAGGTCTCTCAGAGGAGATGAAAATTGGACAGAAATATGAACGATGCAAAGAAGTCAGTCATGTAGAGACCAGGCTTTGCCAGGCTGAGAACATTAAGTGTGCGGGCTCCAAGATAGGAATAATGAGCTTGGCACGTTCATAGAAAAGAAAGGGGAGCAGTGTCTCTCCAACAGGATGAGAGACTGATGCTAGAACAAGACACATTTGGAGAGTAAAGAGTGAGGAGTTTAAATTTGATTTTAATTGTAAATAAAGAGCTTTAAAAAGTTTGGAATAGGGGATTGACCTTATTTGACTTAGGTTCTAAAAGAGCTTTCTGGACAATATGTGGAAAGGGAATTTATATCAGTCAGGGTCCTGTCAGGAAAAAGAGCCACACTCAAAAGTGTTTAATTGAAGAGAATTTAATGAAGGGACTAACTTATAGAAAGGCATGGGTAGGATTAAGGCAGCCAATGAGGGATAGTGAATTACTCAGGGACTAGCAACAAAGAGGAGTTGTTAATGCCCCAAAACCTGGAGGGACAAATAGAAGGTGCCTATGCCCTAGGACAGCAGAAGTGGAAAAAGAAAATCACACGAGAACCACTCCTAAACTGTGGGGAAGAAGAGGAGGCAAACTACTCCTTCTTCTTTTTCTTTCTTTCTCCAGTTTTCTAATGATACTGTCAATTTTCTGGACCCAACTATCAAGACAAGAGAGCCAGATAGGAGGGCCAGACAATGCATTTTGTAAACCTGGGGGTGAAGGACAGAAAAATAGAGAATGAGAGTGAAGCAAAAAAGGACAAGTTGCAGTGGAGCAGGAATGAACTTGTAAGAACCAATTGAGTATATAACATGATAATAAGTACTATGAAAAATAAAACTACAACATAGTATGAAGATTTGTCAGTATAAAATACCATTTTCTTAAAATACAACAGTACACAGACATTTATAAACATTGTGTTTAACTAGTTTAAGGGGACTTCATTCAACCTGAAGAAAACAGTGCCTGTGAAAAATAACCTCAGTGTCTTTTGAGATAAAAAAAGAAAGAACCGGTTGTGTCAAAGTCATAAAATAAAAAATGACAAAAAGCAGGTCATATGGGAGAAATCTACTTTATCTTCTGGGTTTGTTCCCTAGGGTATTCATGCTGGCCTCTCAAGCTCTTAAATAAATACTCTCCTAGGTAGAAATATGAATGATAAATGATTGTGGGCAGACAATAAAACTATGCTTCCATGAGAAGCAAACATTAACTTCAAGAAGAATGTTCTCATAACCTGAGTGCCTGAGATCCAGTTTTTCTTCCACTTTCATAATATCTTAGTGTTTTCTTCATTCTTCACTACCTTCTGAGGTCTCCTGGGATACTGAGCTATAGGAGACTAACAAAATAACAAGAATTTTGTTAATACAAAATCACTCTTATTCTGTTTTTCTGTCCTTGACCCCCAGGTTTACAAAATGCATTGTCTGGCCCTCCTATCTGGCTCTCTTGCCTTGATAGTTGGGTCCAGAAAATTGACAGTTAGAAAACTGGAGAAAGAAAGAAAAAGAAGGGGTATTTTGCCTCCTCTTCCTTCCCACAGTCTAGAAATAACAGATTCTTTTAGCATAGTAATATACCAGACTTATGAGAAGGAGACAACCTTAACAATATTAAGTAAGGCTGCAAAGGGGAACAGAGAATCTTTTAGCATAATAATGATTGGCCATCTTGTTAATGGAGGAACCAATCTTAAAAGTAGAAACACTTGCTTGTCTTATAGATGCTCTCTTTTTCTTATCACCCTTTACTTGTGCTCAAGGTAAAAGTCCTTTCTACCTCACCCACCCAAAAAGTAAGATAAAAATATATGCTGAGGGCTTAGGTAGAGAAGAAAATAAGCATGCCAACAGGGGCAAGGCTGAGGGAAGAGAAGCAAAATAAATTTCTATTTCTGTCCATAACAGAGTAAGGCCATTTCAAACTACCCTGCAGGCTACTAGAAAACCATACAAAATACAGGAAACAGTTATTTTCTGATATTAGATAATAGGCAGCACAACCATTATGATCCTTGAGAAATGGAGGTAATGTGGGAGTGGGGGGAACTAGTTGAACCTTACCATCACTCAGTGATATGGGAAGAACAACCCAGACAGTCCAGCACTCTCACTGTATTAAGCAGACATAGACCATAGTTCAGGAAGGCCAGAATTGCTAGAATTTTCCAGGCAACAAAATCACATAGAGAAGGAACTCCAGACATCTGTGTAATGCTCACCTGAGTCTTTGCCTAAATAACACCCTGCTCATTTATAGGGTCAACAGGACAGAAAAGAAAAATGTCTGAGGAAAAAGCAATCACCGGGGACTGAAAGATGAATAGTTCCTGGAAACTATTCAGAAAGAGTTTTAATTTCCTCCAGCCAGAACGGACAGACTTCCCTGTATACAAGGCATTTAGTAGACTGTAGGACCGTAGGATCTATATTCCATGAAAATTATCATTGACAAAAAATAGAAAAACACTAAAACTTTCTCAAAAAAGCAAAAACTGAGGGAATCCAACAAATAAACCATTAATGGAAGTAAAATACAACCCTAAAAACATTTAAATTAATCCAAAATAAGACAGAAAAATGAAAACTAACAGAAAACAAGTACTAAGATGATAGATTTAAATTCAACCACATCTATAATTATATTACATGTATACATAGTTTAAATATTTTAAATAAATGACAGAAATTGTTAGACTGGATTATATGTAAGATGGCAATATATTGTTTACAAGAAACCTATTTTAAAGATAAGACACTGGTTAAAATTTAAAGCATGGAGGAAAGAAATAATATGCAAACATTAATCATAAGAAAGCTGGAGTGGCAATATTAATATCAGACAAAGTAAACATCATGATGTTATTATGAAATGTTATACTTCTTAAAAATGCACATGGAACATTCATCACAATAGACCAAATGTCATGTCATAGAAACTAGTTTCAACACATTTAAAAGGATTAAAATTATACCACGTATCATACTTTACCACAACCAAATTAAATTAGAAATCCGTAACAGAATAAACATCTAAAAATCTCCCAATAATAACATATTGGTCAAAGAAGAAATCACAAAGATATTTATAAAGTGTTTTAGAATAAATGAAAATTAAAACCCAGTATATTGGAATTGGCAGAATACAGTTTAAACAGTGCTTAGAGAGGCATTTATAGTTTTAATTGATTGCATGAGAAAAGATCTTAAATCAATGGTCTAATCATTATTATTCAGAAGCTAGAAAAATCAAAACAAAATAAACCCAAGTAAAAGGAAGAAAAGAATAAATAACAGAAATCAAGAAAAATAGAAAAGTGAAAAACAAATAGAGAAAATCAAAGAAATCAAAAGGAAGGTGCTAAAAAGTAATCAATGAAATTAATAAACTTCTGGCTAGACTTATCGAGGAAAAGAAGACAGAAATGAATTAATAAGAATGAAATAGAGGACATCACTATATTCTGTAGACACTGAAAAAATAAAATGAGAATATTACAAAAAATTTTTGACAAAAAAATTGACAACTTAGATGAAATGGTCAAATTTCTTAGAAGACATAAATTACAATAACTGCCTAAAGAAGCAATAGAAAAATGTCAAAACCCTGTTTATTAAGGAACATAATATATACTTTGAAATCTTCCCACAAAGAAAACTCAAGGCCCAATGGCTTTACTAGTGAATTCTAGTGAAATCCTAAAAATTTACAGAAAAAAAAATTACCAATCTTATACATACTTAATCATAAAAATAGAAAAGTAAGAATTAACTCCCAAATTGACTGTCCTCCCAGAGAATGTGAATATAAGTGATCAGTCATTCCTTCCATAATGATACTTAGAGTAACAGTTCTGAGCCCCTCCAGGACTATTTGTGTTCATCAGTCTCTTGTTGGGTGTATTTCTTGCCATTGGTGCAAAGCAGCCACATGCTCCAGTGTAGTGTCTTTTGTCGTGCAACCATTGTTAACATGCTACGGTACTGTAGGTGTGATTTACTCCTTTATATATATTTTCCTGAAATGACAAGTCCAGTTTGGTTGCTGTTCTTGTTATTGCGAGCATTTCCTGCTAATCATGAAGCTGGTAGCAAAGGCACATTGGAAACGCCTGCCCAGTGCAATTTTCCAAAGTGAAGGCCTCTCCTGGTGCAAATAAGTAGGAGAGCCCCTTTGGGGCAGGTGTCCCCCAAATCTTGGGGCTGACAGGAATGGGGACGGGAGACCTAGAGCTGCAAGCACCAAGTATTATTCCTGTTGTTTTTTTTTTCTCTATTCCTGTAGAGTTTGACACACACATTCACAAAAAGAACTGTTTAATGACTCAGAATGTTCCTGATACTTAATAGTATTAGACTAAACGCTTTCCCATTAACATCAGGAGGAATGTGAGAATGTCCACTACTAATTCTTCTATTCAAAATTGCAAAACCCAAGGAAAAAAAGATATACTAATTTGAAAGAAAAGTAAAACTTTTAGGAGAAAGCATAATCATGTCCATTTTTTAGGTTCCTAAGGAATCTACAAGGAAAAAGAATTACTAGAACTAATAATTCTAGTTTAGTATGATCAAAGGATACAATATTAACACGACCAAGTCATCTACATTTCTATACACAAGCAGCAAGCAATTGGAAATTGAATTTTGAAAACAATACCATATGTACCAAAAAATGTATACATATTTTAAGGAAAAAAAAAACTGTACTAAAATTGTAATATTCAATACATACCATAAGAAAAGATGAATACAAGTCATATTTGACTTCTGCAATTACAAAAGGTGCTCAAAGTGGTGGTTACCATCAGCATTCAGACACTTCTGATTGCAGTGAACTACTGCTTAAGCAACATTGACCAAAGTGTCCACTTGAATTGCTGTGCATGCCATTTCAATTTCTTCCTGTAATACCTTCCACCTATGTAGCCAGTTTTTCAGATCCTTTAAGGTCCCCCATAAGTAGCAGTCAAAGTGTGTTAAGACAGGAGAATATCGGGGGATCTCAAACAACATTCCCAAATTTCAAATACTACTTAAAATGGTCCTGCGCTCCACGAATGACAACCACATTTCTGCCATTTTCTTTGACTGTCCTGCCTGTCACATCACCGGTGACACTAGCACCCATTTGATTTACACTATCTTTTCCATGAATGTCATACTACATACTTACTACCATAATTCAATTCAAATTCAAAAAAGTAATACATGTATAACATCTCTTAACATGCGCATATGTTTTTGCACCCCCATAGTAGCATCAGAAACATGAAATGCTGATAAATAAATTAATAAAATATGTGTAAGAATTGTTAGAGAATTGCTAAGAGAATCAAAGAATATAAAAAATAGAGCTACATATCATGTTTCTTGATTGGAAATTTAGATAACATTTTTTTTCAAATTGATCTTGCTATTGTAATGGTCTTGTCTTCCTGAGCATGCCCTCCAAACTAACACCAGGTTGGCCTTTCTAAATTGTAAATTGGATCAAATAATTTATCGGTTTAAAGAATCTTTTATGGCTCCCCAGGGCTTATAGGATAAAGCCTAGACACCCTAGAATAGCATAGGAGATTCTCATTCATTTTTGTTTCTCCAGTACTAGTATCTTGCTTGATATATATCCATATGTATGTGCATATATATCAATGTATTATATGTGTGGAGAGAGAGAGAGATCATTGTCTGATTCATTGAATGAATGAAAGAGAATAGGAATTCTTTCAAGAATGAAAGACCCAAAGCAGGTTCAATTTTAGAAGTAAATAAGATACCTTCTCTAAAGTTGGTTAAAATAAATATGAAAACCAACATTTCATAACAAGAAGTATCATTAAGCATTTTTATTCTGACTCCCTTTCTCTTCTGTTATTGCTTCTAATCTAAAGCAGGTCTGAGGAAATTGTGCTTGACCATAAGCCCCATAAATTATTTCTAGTTTTCCATAATCCAAGAAGGAAAATTTTATATGTCATCTATAGCCTCATACTACTTCAATCTTCAAATCCACCCACCTTCCACTGTCTCTTCCACGCTAGACCAATTTCCCCAGGGACAAATGAAGATATAATTAGCAGCCAAATAAAGAACTCTGTAAGGGAAAGTCTGATGGCCCAGGGAAGTTTGCTTGTTTCCTTTCCACCATCTACACAGAGTATTGAAAGCATGCCACCTCCTTGTGCTCAAGAATTAGCTGCTGCCTTTTTTATACAATTTATTAAATTTATTGGGGTTACATTGGTAAATATGGTTATATAAGTTTCAAGTGTACATTTCTATAATACATCATCTGTATATTGCATTGTGTGCTCACTACCCAAAGTTAAATCTCCTTCTGTCACCATATAATTGACTCCCTCTTATCATCTGCATTTTGCCCCACCCGCTTTTCTGCTGGTAATCATGAGACTGTTGTCTATGACTGTGAATTGTTTTGCTGTTTTTGTTTGTTTCTTGCTTTCTGTTTTATATGCCACATATGACTACAATCATATGGTTTTTGTTTTTTTCTCTCTGAATTATTTTGCTGATCATGATACTCTTTAAATCCATCCATGTTATTACATAGGGCAGTATTTCTTTTTTTTTTTTCTTATGGCTGAGTAGTATCTCATTCTATATATGTACCACATCTTCTTTATCCAATCATCCATGGAAGGACATTTATGTATTTCTATGTCTTGGCCACCATGAATAATGCTACAATGAACAAAAGTGTACATATGTCTTTACAAATAAATATTTTCAAATTTTTCAGGTAGATACCCAGAAGTGAGATTGCTGGATCATATGGTAACTGAATTCTTAATTTATTGAGAATCCTTTATACTGTTTTCCAGTGGCTGTACCAACTTATATTCCCCACCAGCAGTGTATGAGGGTTCCTTTTTCTCCACAGCCTCTCCAACACTTGTTATTTCTTGTTTTGTTGACAAGAGCCATTCTAACATGTGTGAGGTGATATCTCATGTGGTTCTGATTTGTATTCCCTAATAGCTAGTGAAATTAAGCATCATTTCAAATATCTGTTGGCTTTTTGTGTATCTTCTTAAGAGAAGGTCTGTTAAGGTTCTCTAACTATTTTTTAATTGGATTGTTTGTTTATTTATTGTAAACTAGTATGAATTCTTTATGTATTTTGGATATTGGTCCCTTATTGGAGTGATTGCTTGCAAATATCTTCTTTCATTCAGTTGGTTGTCTTTTGTTGTTATTGTTGATGATGGTTTCTTTTGCTGTGCAGAAGCTTTTTAGTTTAATATAGTCCCATTCATTCAACATTATTATTATTTTTTACTTTCCTTGTCTTTGGGGTCAAATTCATAAATTCCTCTGTAAGACCAAGGTCCTTAAGTTTAGTGCTTATGTTTTTTTCTATGTACTTTACTGTTTTAGGTCTTACATTTAGGTCTTTGATCCATTTTGAGTTCATTTTTATGTACTGTGACAAATAACTGCCTTTTCTAGATATGATTCTCCAGTATTATCTTTGGCCTATAAGCTTGGGTATGTGCACTTTCATTTACAAATATTTTTTCACAGATCCCTGAAATCACATTGAGATAACTCTTCTAGATAGAAAAGGTTAGGAATCCCACAAAAATTATTTTCTTTTGGTATCTACTTGTATAAACACATGTGCTATAGTCTTTTAAATATTTAATTAATGAAAATATCACTCTGAAACAAAATATGAATAATAGAAAGCTATGTAGAAAATATGACAAAGTTAAAATGAAGTCAGGAAAATACTTGGCACAATTGGTAGAATTCCAAAAGTTTCTGTTTCAACCAGGGCAGGTAGAGGAGGCTGGCAAAACTGACGTGGAGCAAAGCTTGCCCTCTGAAATTACTTGTCTCCTCCTATCCATATGCTGATGCCCTCTCCTTGCTGTCTTCTCTCCCCTCCCCCCTCAAAATACTTTCAGGAAATGATCGCATATCTCTTCACACTGAAATTGTATAAGAAAGAACTAATGAATTTCCTCTCCTCAGGATTTGCCCTTATCAGAGGACAAAGGTCTTTCCACCACTACTTTAATTAAACCAAGAGAAATTATATTTATGGAATAAGCAAAGCAAATGGGAGGGTAACTGGTTGACTACTTCCTATATGGAAGAACTGGAGAATGCAGAAGTGATGGAGAAATATTCTCAGTCAACACTGTTGGGACCACTTTAGCAAAAGGCCAAGGAGCCATCTTCAGTTGTCCTACTGAAGATGCAGTCAGGCTTTATTCACTTAAACTTGCATATTTTGAGAAAAACACATTAAGAAAGAGAGTTCATAGAGAATTTCATCTTTGCTTCACCTTACTGTCTACTTACACCCAAAATCTTTTTCTATGACTCTCCCAAGAAGATTTCCTATCCTTTCTCCTTGAATATGAGATATCTCTTTCTCCTTCCCATATTAGCATGCCCTTGTTCCCTGTTTTAACTCTTCTGCTGCAATGTTCAGATATATCTGAATGAATATTTTCATCCACTGACTGTGGTGTTCAAGTTTACCCCAGCATTCAGGAAAGGAAGTTTAGAAAAGCAGATGTACATTTTTCTATATTTTTGTGTTTTTTAAAAATGAGTAAAATAGGAAATGTTTATACTTTTATGTAATCATTTATTTTATTAATAATAAAATGTATCAACTGTATCTACTTAAAAACATAAATAGTATAATTATTGTAAAGTTGTAACTCACTGTGAAACTATTTCAAGGACTTTTCTCCATTCACAAGATTTTTAAATGTGTTTTCCTGTGGTCTGTTTTATCAAGAATAAACATGTTTTGAAAAGAGAGGGCAAGATGGCAACTGGGGAGGAGATCCCTAAAGCATCTCTTAGAAAACACAATTGAATGTCCATCCAGGAGCCAAGAAAGAGGACCCAGAGTGACACAGTGACAGCTGAGAAATCCACGCATTGCAAGAAAACACCTGAAGGTTGAAGAGAGCAGAGCAAGTGGGAGAGTGGGGAGGTAGCAGAGATGGATCACTGCTGACTAAAGGAAAGAAACTGGGGAGCAGCACAGTGCATGGGAGGGAGGAGGCCAAGAGGCAACAGGAGTGAAAGCTGGAGTGGCAGAATGATGGGAGACTGTGGGGGAGCTGGGTCTTAGAACAGCATGGTGGGGATAGAGCTTGGGGGTCAGCCTCTGAAGCTCTTGAGTAGAAAGAGAGCTGAGCAAGGACTCTGAACAGCCACAGGCCAAGGTGGAGCTCCAGAGACAGCACCGGCTTCTGGTGCCCTCACGGCCTGCAGCACGTGCGCAAAGGGCTCTTCCATAGGGCCGCAGTTCCCAGCACATGGCAGAGGCATGCCAGCTGCCATGACATGGCCCATGACATCAGGCCCCAGCTTTAAACCCACGGCTCAAATGGACCTGGTGCCCTCATGTGGTGTGCACTTGCAGCCTCAGTCCCCAGCAGTTGCTGTGGAGATGGGTCGCTGAAACACTCTGAAAAAGAGAGGCAGATTTCATAGCATTCACCCCAGCCAGCAAGACCAGCATCAGTCTGCATTCCATCAAGCTCCCCCATCTCTCCCAGCTTTCCTAGCAAAGAACAGGAAGTGGAGCTGCCCCAGTGTGCATTATGTTGGCCTTTCACCTCTCCTACAGCCTCCCAAACAAATTGCAGGAAACAGAAGGACTGTGGATAGATGTGCCCCACCTCCAAACGTGGTTGGAGACCAGAGATACTTAAACACCTCTATACCAAAACTTGCCCGTCCGCAGTGCCATCTAGTGTCTGCCACAAAAATGCTAATCAGAGAAGGAAAGCAGAGCTCCTGGGCTCTGCTGAATAGAAAGCCCTTAGAATGCCAAAGATGTACACAATGGAAAATATGAGTACATTAGGATTTAAGGCACGCAGAAAGAACATGAAAAATCTCCAGAAAAGGATCTCATAGACCTAGAAATTTCTGTACTAAGTGATAGAGATTATAAAGTAGCCATTCTAAAGGTTCTGAGAGAAATGAAAACACACAGGCAGAACACCATAGCTGAGGTGAACGAACTAAGAAAGGAAATCTGTGAACAAAAGGAACAATTTAACAAAAAATTCACAACATAAAGAAGAACAAGATGGAAATTCCAGAGATAAATAATACAATAAAAGAAATGAGTAATGAAATAACTGCCATAGGAAATAGGGCCAACCAGATAGAGAAAAGAATTAGTGATATTGAAGATTAGAACATGGAAACATCTCAAAAAGAGGAAGATAGGGAATATAGAACCAAAAAGATTGAAAGAAATCTGCAAGAACTCTCTGACTTCATGAAACAAAACAACATCAGGATAATAGGATTAGAAGAAGGAGCAGAGCACTCTACAAAGAACATACTCAAACAAATAGTAGACAAGAATTTTCAAACCTATGGAAAGATCTAGAACCCCAAATTCAAGAAGAAAATAGGTCCCCTAGATACCTGGATCCTACCAGATCTTCTCCAAGACACATGGTACTAAAGACATCAAAAACTAAAGACAAAGAGACAATTTTTAAGGCAGCCAGGGAAAAAAGAACTATAACCTTTAGAGGAAAATCCATCAGGCTGGCATCAGACTTCTCAGCAGAAACTCCACAAGCCAGGAGGAAGTGAAATCAAATATTCAAAACTTTAAAAGAGAGAAACATCCAGTCAAGAATAAATTATCTAGCAAAATTATCCTTCAGATATGAGAGAGGAATAAAGACCTTCTCAGTCACACAGAGGCTGAGGGAATTCGCCAGCAAGAGGCTGGCACTTCAAGAAATACTGAAAGAGGTGTTGACCTGAAACAAAACATCAGGACTAATGGAATAGAGTTGGGGTAAGAGAAAAGAAACAGAAATAAAACAAAATAAAACAACAACAACAACATAGGCAATGGCTGCAGGAAATCCTCACATATCGATCATCACTTTAAATGTTAATGGATTGAACTCACCAATAAAAAGACACAAAGTAGCAGATTGGATTAAAAAACAAAACCCATTTATATGCTGTCTCCAAGAGACACACCTCAGCCATAAGGACAAACACAGACTCAGAGTGAAAGCATGGGAAACAATACTCCAAGCAAATGGAAATCAGAGAAAAGCAGTAGTTGCCATACTGATATCTGATGAAATAACTTCAGGTTAAAAAAGATAATAAGAGACAAAGATGGACATTACATAATGATAAAAGGTGCAATACAATAACAAGAAAATTTGACACTAATTAATATATATGCTCCCAACCAGGAAGCACCAAAATATACAAAGCAACTACTAGCAGGTCTGAAAGGAGAAACTGACAAAAGCACAATCATTGTGGGAGACATAAACACCCTGCTAACAACCATGGACAGATCATCCAAACAGAAAATAAATAAGGAAGTATCAGCTCTAAATGACACATTGTTACAACTGGACATAATTGACATTTACAGGACACTTCATCCAGCAAAAAGAGTCTATACATTCTTTTCTAGTGCATGTGGAACATTCTCAAGGATAGACCACATGGGAGGACACAAAGTAGCCTCAAAAAATTCAAGAAGACCGAAATCATATCAAGTGTATGCTCAGACCACAAAGCTTTGAAATTGGAGATCAACTGTAAAAGGAAAGCAGAAAAAACCACATGTACACGGAGATTAAACAACAGCTTATTTTAAAAATGACTGGATAAAAGAAAAAATAAAAGAAGAGATTAAAAAATATATAAAAACTAATGACAATGAAAATACAACACATCAAAATTATTGGAAATTTATATCATTACAGGCCTATCTTAAGAAACAAGAAAAATCATAAGTAAACACCTTTTATCCCATCTTAAAGAACTAGAAAAAGAAGAACAGGCAAATCCCAAAGTCAGCAGAAGGAAAGAAATAATAAAATTTAGAGCAGAGCTAAAACTGTTAGAGAACAGAAGGACAATAGAAAAAAATTAATATTACAAAGAGCTGGTTCTTTGAGAAGGTCAACAAAATTGACAAACCCTTGGCTAGACTAATCAAAGGACAAAAGGAAAGGACACAAATATCCAAAACTAGAAATGAAAGGGGAGAAATAACCACTGATATCATAGAAATACAAAGGATTATAAGAAAATATGAAGAACTTTATACTACTAAATTTAACAACCTAGAAAAAATGGACAAGTTTCTAGAAACTTGTAGCCTACTTAGACTGAACCAAGATAAACTGGATAATCTAAAGAGACCAATCAATAGTAAAGAAATTGAAATCGGGAGTTCCCTGATGGTGTAGCAGCTTAAGGCTTCGGCGCTGGTGCTGTCAGCGCTGCAGCCAGGGTTCGATTCCCAGTCAGGGAGCTACCCACATACCAAAAACCAAAAAAAAAAAAAAAAAAAAAAAAAAAAAAAAAAAAAAAAAAAAAAAAAAAAAAAAAAAAAAAAGAAAAGAAATTGAAATCACTATCCATAATCTTCCTAAAGGCAGAAGCCCCAGACCAGATGGTTTCACCAATGAGTTCTACCTATCCTCCCCAAACTCTTCCAAACACCTATCTCCTCAAACTCTTCCAAAAAATTGAAGAGGAATCAATACTTCCTAAATCATTCTATGAAGCCAACTTTACACTTATTACCAAAGCCTGGTAAAAACAACACAGAAAAAAGAAAACTATAGACCAATATCTCTCATGTACACAGATGCAAAAATCCTAAACAAAATATTAGCAATTAGAATACAACAATGAATCAAAAAAAATTATACATCATGATCAAGTGGGATTCATCCCAGGTGCACAGGATGGTTCTACATATGAAAATCAATCAATATGATACACTGCATAAATAAAATAAAAGATAAAGACACCGCTATTCAATATAGTAAATAGAAGTTCTAGCCACAGCAATCAGGCAAGAGAAAGAAATAAAAGGTATCAAAATTGGAAGAGAAGAGGTCAAATTGTCACTATCTGTGGATGACATGATCCTTTATATAGAAAATTCCTAAAACTTCATCAGGAAACTATTAGAAACAATAAATGAATGAATACAGTAAAGTCACAGGATACAAAATCAATGTACAAAAATCAACAGCATTCCATTTACAAACAACGAATCCTCAGAAAAAGAAATGAGGGAGTCAATTCCTTTTGTTATCACAACAAAAAGAATGAAATACCTGGGAATTAACTTAACAAAGAACCTGACAGATTTATGCATAGAGAACTGTAAGATAGTTTTGAAAGAAATTGAAGCAGACACAAAGAAATGAAAAAATATTTCCTGTTCATGGATAGGAAGACTTAACATTGTTAAAATGGCCATTTTTGTCCAAAACAATCTACAGATTTAATGCAATAACCCATTAAAATCCTACAATCATACTTTCGTGAAATAGATAAAAGAATGATTAGATTTATATGGAACCATAAAAGACCTCGAATTGCCAAAGCAATCCTACATAAAAATTATAAGGCTGGTGGTATTACCCTCTACAACTTCAATATATATTACAAAGCATCAATAATCAAACAGCTTGGTATTGGCAGAAGAACAGAAACCTAGACCAAAGGAATAGAAATGAAAATCCAGGGATAGATCCACAAATTTATGGACAAATCATTTTCAATAAAGGAGCAAAAAATATGCAATGGGGAAAAGACAGCCTCTTTAGTAGGTGGTGCTGGGAAAACTAGAAAAACATATGCAAAAGAATGGACCTGAGCTGTGAACTCTCTCCATATACAAAAATTAACTCAAAATGGATTAAAGACCTTCATATAAGACCCAAAACAATAAACTGTATAGAAGAAAACATAGGTAGTAAACTTATAGACCTATGGTTCAAGGAAGAGTTCATGAACCTGACCTCAAAGGCAAGAGGAGTAAAAGTGAAAATAAATGAATGGGACTATATCAAACTAAAAAGCTTCTGCACAGCAAAAGAAACCATCAACAAGGCAAAGAGACAGCCAAGTGAATGAGAGAAAGTATTTGCAAACAATGCATCTGGTAAGGGGCTAATATTTAAATATCTAAAATGTATAAAGAACTCATATGGTTCAACAAGAAAAAAGCAAACAATCCAATTAAAAAGTGGGCAGAGGATCTGAACAGATATTTCTCTCAGGAAGAAATATAAATGGCCAGCAGACAAATGAAAAACTGCTCATCCTCATTAGCTATCAGGGAAATGCAAATCAAAACCACAATGAGATACCACCTCACACCTGTGAGAATGGCTATTATCAACAACACAAGGAATGACAAGTGCTGGGGAGGCTGTGGAGAAAAAGGAACTCTGGTACACTGCTGGTGGGAGTACAAACTGGTACAACCACTATGGAAGATGATGTGGAAGTTCCTCAGAAAATTAGGAATGGAGTTACTATATGACCCAGCTAATCCCCCTTCTGGGGATCTACCAAAAAATACTTGAAAGCCTTAGTCCGCAAAGACTTGTGTACCCCAGTGTTCATTGCAGTGCTGTTCACAGTGGCCAAAACATGGAAACAACCAAAGTGCCCTGCGACAGATGACTTGAAAAAGAAGCTGTGGTACATATACACAATGGAATATTACTCAGCCATAAGAAAAGATGGAATACTGACATTGATGACAAAATGGAGGGACCTTGAGATCGTCATGCTAAGCGAAATAAGCCAGACAGAAAAAACCAAGAACCATATGACTTCACTCTTATGTGGAATACAAAACTGAAAGCAACAGAGAAAAGAAACAAACAAACATAAAACTCATGGACACAATCAATAGTTTAATGTTTATTTGGGGACAAATAGGGAGGGGATGGGAGAAGGGGGAGGGGGTGGGAGAGGAGGGGGGAAGCTAAATATAAGGTGATGGAAAGAGAACTCACATTAGGTGGTGAACCTATTATACAACAAGTTGATGATGCACTGTAGAATTGTACACCTGGAACCCATGCAATTCTTGCTAACCACTGTCACCCCAATAAGTCTAACAATAATAAATAGATAAATAAATAAAAATTTAAAAAAAGAATGAACATGTTTTGTATGCCATATTGTGTAATATTTTGTAATAAATTTTATGTCATCAATGCCGTTAGATTCTAATTTATCTATACTTAAATCTAGTTGATGCCACTTAGTATGTTTTGAGTATTTCTTGCTAAAATTCAATGTATAAGGTAAACTTATTATCATGGAACAAAAGGTTTAAATAAAAATAATGTCATTTATATACAAAGCAGCTCAAAATGCTGTTAATATTATTAAATGCATAAAATAGTCAAAATACCTACTTTTTATTTTTTGTGGATTTTTGACACATTTTGAAAAAAACAAAGTCAGTTAATGCAGTGAAAGCATTCAACTTCCCCCTTTGTCTTTCCCCCTTTAGCTTGTAAAGATTTCTTAAAACCTATTGTTATCTCTTATTAAATTATTACCTCTCCATCCCACTTAATGCCACCAACCAATTCCTAAAGGGAGAAAAACTTGAGCATATTAACTGCTTTCAATAAATCTTATAGCACTACAAGGAAACCTACAGCTGGTACAACGTAATTTCCAGGGCCTTGGGTTTTAGAAATCCTGGCAGCTGTTGCTGTGTTTACTACTTAGTAATTGGTGTTACCCTAGCACACCACTTTCCTCCATACCACAGCAGGGAACTGCTGATAAGAAATGGCGTGGCTGCATATCAGTGCTACTAAAAGCTTGTTACCTCAACCTTCCTAGAGTGCCCCAGACTTAGGGTAAACCGAATGATAAGAGGAAAGAAGTAAGACCCAGTGCATGCTGAATCACAAAAGGGATTGTTCAGAAATTCTCTTCATTTGGTCAGAGGAGTGTGAAAAGTTAAGTGAGGGACACGGTGGGGGCGGGGTGGGGGGGAGGGAAGAATATTTAAAAGAAGTTAATAAGGCCTTCTAAAGTCCCAAAGCAGCATCTTAATTTGTGAAAGAAAGGCTGAACTTGGACAAAGGGAGAGGGGTGGGAATTCATGTGGCGTACCTGAGGTGCCCAGTATGCACCTAAACTGTATTTGCAACAAAATGGCTGGACCTGGAGATCATCATGCTTAGTGAAATAAGCCAGACAGAAAAAACAAAGAACTGTATGACTTCACTCATATGCAGAATATAAAACTGAAAGCAAAGAAAAAAAGAAATGAACAAACAAATAACCCATGGACACAATCAATAGTTTAATGTTTATTTGGGGACGAGTGGGTTAGGGAGGGGAGAAAGGGGAGGGGG